>CM021527.1:421749-447328 GCA_010994315.2 Pisaster ochraceus | reverse complement strand
ATGTTCCCTTCTTAACCTCAAAAAGGTAAGATTTTACCCAATATTGTTTACAGTGTAACCGCTGAACTTTCAATACACACAACCTTTCCCCGTAGTTGAGATGGGCTTATCTTCGGTGAATGAAACCACGTATGAACCAACTGCACTGAGTGGTAACCAACTGTAACCAATAGCTGTGTATTAAAAGGTTTTTAGTTCACAAATAGAGTAACATTAGGGTTTGTTCATACATGGGGCAACCAACTGCACTTATAACAAACGGGGAGTGGAAACACAAAAACATTGTTTGAAAATTAACATATTTTCTTCTTCCTTTGAATTGGTTGCCAATAGGTATATTATGGTGGCTTTAAATGATAACAGAACATCCCCATTTACGTTGCGTGTCTAAAATCGCAACTAATCACGTAATATTAACGATTTTGGTCGTGGCGCGAATTTGTACTAAATATTCACGATATGTCACGATTTGTGCCCCATATCGCAAATATTTACGTAAACTATATAGGCCTACATCATATTCGATGTCTCTTTAGAGCTACCATAAGTTGTATGTTGTGTGACAAGGCCAATCATATGTGAGGAAAGAAACGTAGGCCTACTTCTTAGAAGTGGGAGGATCCAGAAAGCAAATCAAATTATCAAATCTAACTGAACTTCCTGTGAGGAATCGAACCATCCTTGCTGATTTGCAAAGAAACCGCTTTGGACTTCAAAGTGCAAGATTCTTAGCAAAGAACTGATCGAAAGTCAAGACTAAAATTACAGGCCATGGTTGTAAAGAGCAGGGCCCAATTTCATAGAGCTGCTTAAGAGAAAATTATGCTCAACAACTTCCTGCTAAGCAAATATAAGCAGAACACCAGCCATAGGTTGTACATGTCAGATGGCATTTTGGCGTAACCTTTATTCTGGTAAGCATAATGTTGTTAGGTTCAGCTACTTTTCGTGCTTAAGCATGCTTTATAAAATTTGGCCCAGGTCGGATTGGAAACATACACGCGTTTTGCACAGTTGTTGACAGTAACACATTTCAAAATGCGTTTAAGTTAAAAACTATACATTGACAACTATGTCACAGGTACCAGACTATAATATACAGATATTAAAAGTTAGCCTCGTTCTGAGGATGATGTGTGTCAGATCAGCAAGGGTCGAAATGTTGGTTCAAGTACTATACGCAGATTGCCTCTGAGATGTCAACTCGGCACTTGACGGAACCTCCCATGCGGCAAATGACGGTAGTCTGCGTATCGTCTGCTACCTCCAGAAGATTGCCAGTTTTATCCTATGGTAGAAAACGTGAGGTCAAAATCAGAATTAAAATGTAGCACTTTATTTCATTACAGATAGTGTTTGAGATCGAGAAATTACAGGCCTAGACACGTTCAGTGGTTGTTGATTATTTGTTGCACTCTAAATTTCGTGCCACATTAGATTTCTTCTTGGCAACACACCGACATGTATTTTTTTTTATATAGCAACGGTCCACCAGGAACCTATTCCCAGTGGGTAAGTTTGGACGTAAAGTTTTTATTTTCGAAGGAAGTCATAGCGAGTCTGTAGTGCAGATTTTACACACTGACAAACGAACAATATCTGATAAAGTGCAGTGAAAACTGCACCTGATAATCGCCAAACTGCGCTGATGAAGTACAACAAAGTGATAATCTAATTGTCCATTAATTTCCTACTGAACCCAAACTTAAAGGTTATCAATCATTTCTCTCCCCTCCTAAGAATGCCCCTATTCGAAGCAAACATTTGGGACACATTTCTCCTTCAGTAAATTTATTGAATGAAATACAAACAGAGATTAAAATAGAGTATGCGTGTGCCGCCATCTCTGTCTGGTTTCCTGTGTGCAGTGCAGATCATCAAAAGGACCAGACTATTTTCCCCACTCAGCCTCGGTTTGGCTACAATATTCGAAAAGTAAAATGGCCGACCCAGTCTATACTTACTGATATGAGAATACTGCTGTCGTATCCATCTGAAGATAGCTTACACCATAACCTCAGCCCACTGTCCAGACATCGTAGGAGATTATAAGCTCTGTCGTTATCAACTAAGGGAAAAAGCAAAGAAGTTTCAAGAATTACGTAACCCTTATTGGCTCGTTTTAAGCCCAGTGGCGTATTGTCTGTTACCTTACTATGTGAGCCGTTAATTATGGCGGGGAAAACATATAAATTAAAATCGAAAAGCAGCACCCTAATTTGAAGCTATGTAAAATTAGGCCCCAGTGAGCTTGGTTGGAGTCGAACACACAACTATGACATGTTCAACCTGAGCTTGAAAGATGGTGAAGGTCAGCTTGATTCCTTCTTGAAGCACAAGTCACTCAAATGCTGTTTGAGACAATGCAGAGTTCTCAAAGGCAAGAGACGGAAATTAATCAGAGACAACGACATCATTTCAAGAGAGTGTCCAAGTAATTTGAAGGCAAGGTTTTGAATAACGTGACATAATGCACTCCAGGAATAGATCACAAGACAGTAATGCATTCGTGTTCTGGTTTGTCTAAGAACTGAGTAGCTATTCATACAGTGGCGTAACTAGACATTTTCATTTGGGGGGGGGGCAAGTGGGGGCTAAGATTAAATTTGGGGGTGTCAAAGAAGTGCAAGATTATCATTAAATATGTTAACGATTTATATATTATAAGAATATACTTTTCTGTGATTTCATATGGGGGGCAAGGAGGGGGGCAAGGGTTCTGAGCGGGGGGGGGGGGGGGGGGGGCGCAGGCCCCCTGCCCCCCTCTGGTGACGCCACTGTATTCACAGCCCCGCCCCCCGCCAGGGAGATTTTTTGTGTCCTTATAAGAAAAATATGCATGCCGATTTCGTTGATATTGTTACCGATCAAGGTTTATAATGGGAGTATTTTTTGTAAACCTGTGGCTTGAAATGACTGCAGTTCACATCGATAAACAATTCCTAGCAATTCCAATGAAGTACATTCCGTTGTGAAGCAAAGGGGATATGGAAACATTTATAAAGGCATTATAAAAGGCATTACAAAGCACTATCTTTTTAAGGGTTAAATTAATTGAATTGCTCGAAGTCATTCCGCAGGAAATTGAATCAATAAAAAATACTACTGAAAACTCTCATAAGTTGTAGGGGCCTACTGCTTGGGGCAGTTGCATCAAGAACTCTAGATTTGGGACAATGAAGAAGTGCGCTGACAGAAGTCAATGGGAATGTCAGTAATCAAATCGTAAATCTATATAGACAGATCAGTTAGGTCAGAAGAGGGTTTCGTGGCCCCCAGAGTAATTTCTCAAGGTAAGGTAAGGGGCTGAAGAGGCCAATGGGGAAATTCAGATTTTCGTCAGCAAAAACAGAGACCAGCAACGTCTCATTTGCTTGAAATGATACCAACAAGCTCATAATGTCTGAATTATGAATTGATGAAAATCTCAGTTGAAGCCTATTAAAAAGAAGAAGAACCCCCCCCAATGATGTGTGAAGTAGAGAGTGAACAAAGTTAAGTACCTGTGCACACGAACTTTAAGACTATTTCGAATTAGATTTTAAAAATGCCTTCTTGAATTCCTCACCCCTTGATGATAATACATTTGTAAAAGCATATTTTCAGAGTCAGAGTCGTTTTTATTTTAAGCTGTTTTTTGTGGGTCATTTTTCTTTCGTTTTACGTTTACATTGATTACTGCTTGGTTTTTTTTTTTTTTTTTTTTTTTTGCAAAATGCAGATCATTATAAAGGAAATGCAGCCTATGAAATTAGAATAACATGAGAAGATGTGCAGTTTCCTTGCAACTTGATCACTCTTGTACTGAGAGAGTGTCATGGCAGGTCGGGGCCAAGCGGCTATAAGAGCACCGGACTCAAGCTGTGGTGTTTTTGATCAGCAGAGTGTGGGTTCTGGTCCCGGTTGTTGCACCTTTGTCCTTGAGCAAGATACTTTACCATAATTGCCCCATCCTTCGGATGAGACATTAAGCCGTCTAGGTAGTGCACGTAAAACACTTATCTTGGAAGAGCGGGGTTAACCCTGGTGTTCTCAGGCTTGCGAGCTACCGTGAGCAAGTTCACTGGCCTGTGAGGTATCTTTGATTTCATTACCAGAAATATATAATAACAAATATAGAACTAAGGCGGTAAGACCCACCATTCCGTCAGAAGTTGCTAATATTTAGTAAAGAACCTTACCAATACTATCCCTCATGGATACAGCTCTGCGACACTGTGTTACGTTAGTCTGTCTTTCGATCATATGGCTCGCTGCAACCGATTTCGTTCGGCGGTGCCCCCAGATCGGTGTGGTCTCCGACCCAGACAGTCGGTTCTTCTTGTTCTCTTGTAATACGTTCGACTTCAACCAGGACTTTTCGGCAGGCCTTGGCGGTCTTGAAGCCGGCCTCTTGGGCACAGTGGGTGGACTGGACGCAGGGCTCGTAGGCCCACTGCTCCCGTTGGCAAGTTTGTATGAACGGCTCCTGTTCGCCAGACAGCGTTTCCGGCGTTTACTTGAGCCGAAAATTGCATTGGGTGGCACTACGATGGCGGCTTCTGCTGCCTCCTGGCTCCCCGCTACCGGGGTGATGCTAGACGGCTCTCGGACTTTTGAAGTGCTCACAGAAACACCGTCTTCAGCAGCAACAACGTTCGTTTCTGTCGTTTCGCACATCTCATTTTTCTCCTTGTTCTCACCCAACTTCCACGAGATGGTGTTGTCCTCAGTGTCCTCGGCCAGCACGGTTAACCTGGCCACATCACCTACCATCTCAGTTTCCGGGCCCATGTCGGACTCCGGTGAGTCCTTCACCTCAGCCACCCGTACCTCGGCGCTGTACTCGGTGGGCAGCGGCCGGATCACGCTGGTCAGTTCGTCGATGCTTTTACTCGAATGGAAGAGTATTTCATTGGAGCGATATTTCAGACGTTGGAGGGTGGACTCGTCGTCAGCAACCAGGGTCTCGGCGCTGGAGAATGTCGTCTCGCTCAGCAGTGAAGAAGCGGCATCAAGGCGGTCCGCCTCCACAGTTGAAGCCACGGAAAACCCATAGAATTGTGTATCTCCCGAGCAGGACTTGGCATTCAACGCGGGTTCTGCTTTATCAGCATACAGAAGTGACAGTTTGTGTAACTTCTTGGCATCCAGCAACGTCGAACCTCTTTCCGAGTTGTCGTAGATGCTACGAGGGCGTGATGAGCGGGACACATCGTCTTCGGAGGAACCTAAAAAAACACAACAAAAACAGCAACAATAATCAAATGCATAAAGTAAATTAATCACAGATTTCCTTCGGGAACATTTTATGGGTTGATAAAAAAACTGTCAGTCGCAGTATGTTTTTGCTACAGTCGATCGGTAATTAAAGGAAATAACAATCTCAAATGTTTCCTCACAGTATTTTCAGCAAAAACGCCTTCATTCTGTGGTCATCTTTTCTGAGAGAGAACAAGCCAGAAGTGTTATTTCCTGCCTCTATTTCAGACCGTGATCAATGAGCAGATTGCAAGAATTTTTGCTTGTGCTGTTTTGCACAAATTTTTCGCGCCGAAATAAGTAAAACGACGAAAAGATGAAAACGCAGATTTTACCCCAAAAGGTGCGAAGAAACCTTTGCAGTAACGCTGTTGTCAGGGCCAGGTACCTAGAACGCACAATGAAGATGGACACGAAACCGGTCACCACAGTGCTCAGGCACCAGCCTAAATGAGAAAAGAGTCTCATTTTGATCCCTGCGTGTGGGCGAACCAACCAACATTGCTGTTATGTCGTGAAGAGTGAGGCCTACAGCGTGTCAAGCCATCGCTCTACTTTCAAAATTATGATTCATTATACGCAAAGTGACCTGTTCCCTTCAGCCGCCCAACAGTTCACGGCAGCATATGGCAACATGAAATGACTTCCCCGGTACTGAGGGGGAAAAATTACAAGTGTGGACAACTTTCAGCGGGAAAGAACATTAATCAGTGTGGACATTCAGCGAGTTGGTGCTTTTTGCACAGTCTTTAAATATAGCTGAAGCCTTGATATTTGGACATGACTTGATCGAAGAAAGATGTGCTTACGTACAATGAAGACGGAGTACCAGCATTCAATGAAGAATGAAGCACCATCATTCCTTCGCAATGAGTTTTTTTGTGTTAACCGGTGCATTTAGTGACGCAATTCTTTGTATAAAACGGAAGTGTGTCTGAAACAGAAAAGCCGCAGAAACTACGCCCACTTCGCCCCTTACCACCTCCATGACTGAACTCCTCATAGAATATTACTGCAAAAGCTTGAACAAAATAATACAGTATGAATACTTGTTTTGTGGAAAGTTGAAATACCTTTATCATCGCGCAACCCTTCCACACGCCCATGAACATGTGTAACCAAACCAAGGTCATAAGGAGAGGTCTGGTCCGTGAAAAGTTGAATAGCGATCTCTCTTCGGGGAATTGCCACAAAGCTTTAACATGGTAAAGGGTTTGAATCCAAAACTTTGCAATTTATCCTTAACTTAAAGTCTTGGCCGTTACGTACAGAGCCGCGAAAAACATCGAATTTGGTTGCAGGGTATTTGATTACATTTTAATTACTGGTCGTTTCTTGAGAAGTGCAAAAGGTTCTGTGGCGTTGCTGTATTTGGCTTCCTATACTATACTGCAATGGCAAAAATTGATGCCAATATAAGGATTTCGGAAGTTCTTTGTCAAACTTTTGGCTCACTTGACACGTTGTTATTATCTATGGGTCGACGGAATAAAGAAGTTTAACTGTATCAGCATTTAATTAATGAAACAAAATGTTTCAAAATAACTTTCCAACTCAAAGTGACGTTTGTGACAACTCACAGAACTTTCTAATCTGTTGAAGTCCGTCTAGGCGTACGTGACGTAACCCACGTAATTATCTCCGTTATTTGTTTAAACTTTTTGTCCAACGAATGATCCATGAAATAAGTTATGGAACGATGGATATCAGCAAAGGAACACACAGCCTGGCAGTAAATTGGCTAACGACGCACACGTGTGCCGGAAACCCCATGCACAGTGTGTCAAGTTCCTGTATATCGGCGTGCGCCGTTGCTCGGCAGTGCTGCTTTACAACGCAGCGCGTGTGTAGTTGGAGCGCTAACTCGTTTTCTTTTGGCCCGTGTTGTGGGTCACGTATAGTGAGGTGGTTTTCTCTTTAGTTTTTGACTTTTTTCCATTCGTCATTCTTTGAAATTTCAGGGCCGAGGTCGCCAGGGAGTTGTGGGTTCCTCTACGAAAGTGAATCACTGTGTTTTTATTCGAACGGTTTGTTAGCACCAGAAAGAGCTTGCAGGAGCCATGCTTGCTAACTTGAAGAAGCCACACGCGAAAATGACACACAAAATACAACTTTAACAAACCCCATCAATTTCCTCAAACAGCCTGGTAAAAATTGAAATGTTTATTGTCAAATGCGCATACAATTATCCGGCACTTTCCTGAGCCAGTATATACAGACCCCCTTGCTTTGTGATGTGGCACGCGTCTCAAGATACCCTAACATTAGCCCCCCTTCTTGAAACCACTGTGATCACAGACTGTCCGTTTTACATCGAACATCGATTATTGTTTAAAACCACATGTTGCTTATGGTCAACCGACAAGTTACAGTGTTGACAAACAAAAATCTAACACTAAAAAATACAGCCTTTACAAACAACATAGTCATTGGGTTTACTCCAGCACTCCAAGTCGGAGGGAAGCCACACATCACATGAATTTGCTTTGGCTGAACCTTCTTTTTGATAAGACAGAGCAAATTATTCAAATGAATAAATCATGATGTCATTTTTAGGGGATACAGATTCCATCCTGAAGCATACATAAAAAGTTACTTTAATTCGCACGAATCAAAGGTCATTTTCGAAACCTCGGCTTCCGACTATAGATAGTTCCCAATAGACGCCATCTTTACGGGCAAATTGCATTTTGGCTTGCAGTCGCACCAAGCGCTCAAATTAACGCAGCCGCGCTGTTTACTAACCAATCATGCAATGAGTTTTGTGAAATGTGCGCGTGCTGCACACCGTTCTCACGCAAAACGCATGACTGTGTGTTCCAAATTGCCCGTAAAGATGGCCGACTTACGTCATATTGCAACCTATCTATAGTCTACGGCTTAGGCTCTCAGATTGCGGTAACGTGTGCTTTCGGTTCGGGGGCTAAATAGATAGGTGGACGTAGCCTAAGCCCGAGTCAAAGCCAAAGCCGTAGTTTCGTAAAGGTACAGATTAAGGCTGTATCAAAATTGGCTGCTACCGGCTACGGCTACGACTGTTGGTAAAGGTGTTCCTCACAAGGACGTCCTCATGATGACGCAGCGATCCAGCCGTAGCCGTAGCCGTAGCTGTAGCCGCTATTTCGGACACTGCCTTACCTAGTCTGGCACTTGATGGGAATACGATCCATGCAAACATTAAATATCACAGACATAACAGGGAATTTTTTCGGGGTGGAACGAGTTCAGATGAAAACGTTTACTAGCAGTCTCGGTCACTGTATCTTGGCCCAAGGCGAGCGGTGTTCGTAAGCCCTGTATCACGTTCTAAAACAAGTGCTTCTCATTAAACTATTTACCGTAGAAAGTTCTCATTTTGATTGGCCCAAGGGCTTCACCGGTCCCCTCAATAATACCATATCGAAAACACACAGACCCGGCGTCTAATTTGAATGACCTATAAAACTCCTTCTGTTGGCGGGCCGTGCGTTATACATTTGAGGTCAACTGTAGGAAGGTTTTGATTACTGGTAGAGTTTTATCTGTTACTCCCCTCCTTCCCGCCCATAGATTGGGCCTTCCGTAAAAAAATAAATACCTTGGTATTTTTGTTTGACATTGGAGATAAGCCCCTAGTGTTCTTGAGACCACAGGTGACTGCAGGAGGGAGGATGGTCGATTCCCGATGTCACAATTCTTGAAAATTGACACTTGACTTTTTGGCGGCATCAATAATTATTTCTCAGGTATTTCCCTGACAACCCTAACCTGACAGTGATTAAGACGATCCTTGAGCTGAAGAGCGTACACGGATGCAAAAACATCCACTTTGCAAATAGATGGATGTGTTTAGGAAATGTGCTTATTGGCTTTGATAATAACTGCAAGGATTTGGCACAAATTCTTTAACCCTATTTTCCAGAGCTGAAATTATAGAAACACTCTGTGCAGGACTTTATGATTGTCCATTTATACGGATTCGCAATTAGTCGAGCAAATTCACAATTTATGATAATTGCATAAATGCTGATTCGCCAGTTGTCATAAGTATTTGCCGCAGCTGTGCAAAAACTAGCCCCAATGTCTTAACTAAAATACATTTAGATGTTAAAGAGTGTGCGCGCACAACGCTAGTGGCAACTGCCCTTTCAATTCGGGCAAAACAGGGAGAGTATTCGGGCACAGCAAGAGGAAAAGGAAAATGGACAGAGAAAACAAAAACACTTTTTACCCGGTATCAGAATTGTTTTTTTAAATTTAGTGTAACATTTCGGGTAAATTTTTCCCTCTGCACCCTTAACCAAAGAAACTACACACGCCCTTGAGTGTGCAAGCAGTTGCTGAATATATTCCTATCTGGGCGCCGTTTACTACAATTTGCAACGTTGTGACGTCTGCCCTGGTAAGATCTTGAGAAGCAAGAGGACAAACACATTAGTGATTGTCGTTTCCGTTTGTAAGTTTTTTTAATTAATTTGCAAAATAACAAGTACGCCCTCTTGCGTTCCCTCAATCGGTAAACAGTCTGGTTAATGTCTGATGGTTGTCACGACAACGGTGATCAAAAAGGAAGGAACATTGTAGGAACACGAAATTAACTAATTAACTATAAACTGTTTTCCCCTTCAAATTTGTACGTCTAAAGTTAGACTGATTATTTTGAAAAATTGTTTTTGCGTGAAGTACATCAACTCGTGTTGAATGCAGGGATGTACAGGAGGTAATCAATAATTGCTGGCCGCTTATAGGAAAGATACGTCATAAGTTTAGAAGAGTACATTCATTCCCACCCTACTCAAATATAGGCCGTCAAGTTTATGGGAAAACACCTGAAACAGTTACATTTTGTTCAATTTGATGTGGTAAAATATTTCTCTTTGGAAACTCAAAGTAAGGACCGATTATAAATGAATTCACTCTCATATTGCATAATTTCAAATACTGGTACTGATGAGTTTATAAAAAGGAAGTTCGGAAATAAAATACAAAATTTCTATTAAAACAATGTTGTTTCGATTACTACGAGTCGTTTATTTTTAGAGCCCCATTCGCCCATGTCTCAGCTTTGATATTCCTGCGAATTATAATCTTATAAACTGTACGCAGATCTCGCCTGTATTTCGAAACTCGAGAATATTTGAGCTTTACAATAGAAGGGTGCTGAGCATGGACCCTCCCCCACGACTGCAGGCGAGTGCTAATTTGCATACTTGGTGAATACTTGCATCCCAGTCACTTGAAACTCTGAACGATTCCAAGTGCAGTGCTGCGCATCCTGAAAAGCGAGTGCCCAAAATGTTCGCTTTCAAAATGTCCCCATTTTATTTATAATTTGTTTGGTGATTGGGGGGCAAGTTGGACTATAGTTTTTCCTTTTTGAGGGGGAACTTGGGTATCTTTGGTTTTCTCTTTTTTTATTTTGTGGGGGTGAGGAGTTGTATATCATAGCATTGTTCATACCTCCCCTTCCCATCCCATCCCATCCCATCCGGGTTTGCTACCCCCCGGTCTTGAATTAGAACCATCTCATTGCACCGTACCGTTGTCGAGACAACCACAAACAATTCAGTTTATTTTTATGCATTTCTAATTTCGAAATGGATCATCACTCACGGTGAATCATTTCAGATTCGAACTCCATACGTTTTGTGCTGATTCAATAAAGCTTGAATAATTTCTCAGGATGTCTTGTGGCATTACTATTATAAATCCAGTCGTTTTGAACTTAAGCTAATTATCTTAACATAGGCCTAGTGCATACAAAATTTGTACTCATTGCATTGGTGACCCAGACAAGACTAGGGTCAAGACCAAAAGATCAAAATCCCCAAGTAAACTGTAAGCCATGTCCTTTTGTAGGACGTTTTAATAGTTTTTCAATCTAGCAGCCACGAAACAAGCACAATGTGATTAAGAACTCTGTCTCATTTCCGTCTGTGTGTTAGAGTACTCGCTCATCGATAAATCCCAGCTGCTGAGTGGTACATTACAGGCTACATAGCAAATACACATAGGAAATGCACGCTGCGCCCATCACCAACTGTACGCTCTAACTGCTGCGCTGAACGGGCACGCTGAAATGTCTCCGTGGTATGACGTCAAAGTGCTTTCAGGCTGCCGTCCGGTTTTGATTTCCAAACACCGCTTAAAGGTTGTTCAATGGTGCTGTTACGATACAACGAGGTACAACACGATTTGGGGAACCCGTTTCCGACACACCTATCAGTGAAAATCAGGCTTCGGCGTGGTGTACGGTGCTACAATACTCGCTCCAGGCTGTTATTTTACGGAGAATGAGTTGACTATTTTCTTGCCAGACGTAACTCATCACATCAAATATCGTACGTAGGGCTAATATTAAACGAGGAGTAACAGCTGTCTACAAAGTGACTGTCCCGAAGTTATCCTGGTCTGTTCGGATCTTCCTTTAGTACGATGTAGGTCCCCTTCCTTTCGGTAAAACAATGCCTTTATAAACCTATATCATGCTTTAGTGTGTGTTCATCGCAGATCCGTGTTTGTTACAATAAACGGCTCAGCAATTTACAACAATATATATTCCCTATATGCAAAATAATCGTTGAATTGATCAGCAATGTACAAGAGCCATTCAATTTCCACAGCCGATATCAAACAAGGTGGCTGACGTTTTGTCCCACCAATCGGTTCGGTTGCACTTAATGTAAATGAAACAAAACGAGCTGCGTGTACATTACGATATGGTCAACAATGCCACCAAGACCCGGTCCCCATCAGTTTTCTAAAACCGCCATTGGAATTTTTTGGGTGGGAAATCTGGTCACTTTTGTATGAGCTGAGGAGATGGAGGGACTTGAGGCAAGAAACCCACAGCAGAGTCTTGATTGAAACAGAGTTGGGATAATTTTTGTTTTTGTTTCCCCACCCTGGGGATTGTAACTTTTTGAGACTCCCATTGGCGGCTATGATTCACGGGAAACAGAGACGGCAGGTGGCGAGGAGGGTAAAGAGAGACGAGGGCAGAGGGGGCACAGCGCCGTGTGTGATGAGCCAAGATAGAGCCCTTAATCTACTGTTCAGAGACTCGTTGTTAGCTAGAGCTGGCAATTCGCCAATCTTCTCTTTGATAACCCCATTTCACTGGTTTGCATTCCAATTAATGCCATGTAATTATTCACAATTAAGTCATCATTGTGACAGTGTTTAGAATGACTGCCAAAACATAACTAAATCCTTCGTCACAGATGGCAAAACTTTAGGCATACATGTCTAGGAGGCATGTTCAATAAGCCATTTGCGAGGTGGATTTGAACAATGTCTGGTATAGTGACTTGTTTAGTCATAACTTACCGCAGACTATTGAAACAGTTACTGTCACATGGTTCAAGGCAAGCTTTTGCGTAGATGAGAGACGGGGAACACAGAATTTTGAATGAATGTGTCTGGCACAATGGTACCAGAGATTGCTGACTTGGCGGTTGCTATACAAAAGCTTGCCCCGAACCATTTGACATAGCAAATGTCTGTTTAGTGCGAGGATTCCAAATTGAAGTGGTAACATGTGACTAAGCAAGTCATTATTGCAGTGTACTAATAAACATCGCTGGTACGGCAGAAGTATTTTTTTGAGTTAACCAATAACCATGCATGTTGCACTATCTTACTTTCATATTGTGACCATCGGGCAATGAGACGATGCCGCCGATTGGCTAGTTTGATGCGCCGCCGTGGTGATTCCTGCATTTCAGGAAAGAACAATTATATTGTAAAAATTAGAATATTACAA
This sequence comes from Pisaster ochraceus, assembly GCA_010994315.2. Classification (NCBI taxonomy): domain Eukaryota; kingdom Metazoa; phylum Echinodermata; class Asteroidea; order Forcipulatida; family Asteriidae; genus Pisaster; species Pisaster ochraceus. Next base: position 434,343 of record CM021527.1, on the reverse strand, counting down.
AAGAAATGAACGGTTATAGTATGCTTGTACCTACGGCACGTTATGTCACGAAGTAGTCACAAGTTTGCCTGCCGGTAATTCCTGCCAAGTAATATAGTGTTACGTTGTATAAAGCTGAATAGTAAAGTAAAACAACAATAGTGTCTCGTAAAAAAAAGGTTTTAGTTACACATGACTGTCCCTAAGTTACATGTCTCGTATCATCTATTCAAATGTCTCGTATAATGATTTTGTATTGACCCCTTGCGCAATTGTCACACGCAGCTACTCTGCCACGCTCCTGATGACGTCGGGTGAATTGTGTCTGTAGACCCTGTACGACATTCGTCAAAACTTAGGGAGGTATCTGACTATTACTGCTTGAAATGAGGTTTGTATCCGAAGATCACGACTTACAACGGGTATAATACGGCCTTACACCATAATTACGACACAGCGTCTCGAAATTACGACATCGTAGCTAGAAATGACAACCTATTGGATTTCGTAATTACGACTTGATACATCGTTATTATGTCTTAACTACGTTACCACCAGAACAATCTGTAGACATCATTAGGTCGCCATTCTTCATGACGTTGTCAGTCGTCACCACCCACCCACTCACCCACACGGGTGTTTGCCCTGACACACTACCAGAAGGCCTGTATAGATGGGTCCGTGTATAGACCCTCTTGGACAATATGCCGAAGTGTGTATATTTAGAGTTTCAACCGGTTACTTAATTTAGGACAAGCTCAACAATTTCCTATTTCCTGGTCTTTGGAGGCATCATAAAGTTACATCCAATTGAAATGTGTACGGGTCTGTGTGTGCACACAAATCTCCTGAATACACGAACGTAAAAATGTGCATTTTCGTTTATCTGAAAAGTTGTCATTATCCCAAAACACTAAAACATGGTAAATTATCACGAGCTACATATCTATTTTGTTTATGAAAGAGTATACCACCTTCTTGGTTTTAGAAACAATAGACATGCATTCATTCATATCATCACCATGGTTGCGGAATTGTCAACAAATCATGGGCTAACGTTGTCAAGTTATAAAATGACAAAAGTTAGTCCGTAAGTGAGTCTGGGCACGGTCACAGCAAGTTTATTGTAAATTCTACTCACAAAATAGAAGTTAATGTTTAGGTAAAAACATTTTCGCACAATGACAGTGTTTTAAGAATACAAAGAAAGATACTTGGGCGAATTTTTTTAAAGGGAATGCTATTTAAACTTGTTTGCAATGTGTTTTTATCATATTTAATGTAATTTAGATCTTTGTACCTTCTGAATTTTTTGGTAATTTTCGATTACAAAGTCAGGCCCCAACCTCAAGGTTTTGAAAAACTAGAAACACTTCTGTCGTTGAGGGTGTGCCTCAATTTGACAATATTTTGACGTCATTTTTTAGGAAGTTTGCCTTGTTATACCTCCATGCTGCAACAAAGCGGCTATACAAAACGGAGTTCCCAAACATGACGTAACTTGAGTGATGACGTAACAGGGCTTTTTGCGAATCTTTCTGAAAAGCACCGGAGAAGGGTTTTCAAAATGATTGTTTTTTTATATAATTGAAATCTGTTAAATCTCATGCGAACTCAATTTTCTTATTGGTTGAAAACATTTTAAATGAATTTCAGCAAATATCACTTGTTGCTGTTTCGTTCAAGTGGTCTTTAAGATAAGATCGTCTGTTGTATGTATTTGATTACAACCCATTAAGTATCATACATTTGAATGAATATTTACAAATACTAATGGAATCCTCCCAACCTCGCACTAACGAGACTCATTTTCTATAATTATTGTCACTAACCTTCGAAATCAATTTAGAACTGTATTTTGATTACAAACTAATTTCACATACAAAAAGCAGACCTGTCCAAGAAAACTCACTTGTCAAGTTGAACAAGAATTTACACTGTTTGATATGATCCCACCTTGATAAAAACAAACCGCCCATAACACTAAAAACGTAGATTTACGACAACTGGCAAATGTAGAGCTATTGCACAGGTTATCTATACGTTTATGATACGCTTATGTTTGTTTCCCATTTGTGTTAAAACTAGAGGATTGCAGGTCTGGGAGGTGCGTGGACATGTAAATGTTATTAGTCAGTAAAACGTGTTTAGACCTATCTGACCTTGTATTGAAAGATTCATCACAGCAGGTGTTTGTACTTTTTCACTTAAAGAAATCACCCAAACTTTTACAAGCTGTGCGGAAATTGTTATTACTTTTAGCTCTTTTTGTTATTTGGCTAAAAAAAAATCAATCTTCAAAAACCAATGAATTGGGCAATGTCTTTATTAGGCCCCTATGTATGATCATGACGTTTTAAGACAAACGTTTCTAATCAGCAATTTGATGATTAATAACTTGTACCGTAATCTGCTGACTATAGTTTGATTTATTTAATTTACCATTAATATGCATTAAGAATTAAAGAAGATCGCGAACCAGTTCTCCAGCAAAAGGAATGATTAACTTAAAATGTAGCAGTTCCATGCCTATGAAAGTCAACGTTAAAACACTTTCTCAAAACTATATTCGTCAAAGGAAAACTATACAACACTTCTTGTAGAAAAAGTAAACGTTTATGTTCTGAAAAACGTTTTTTGGAACAGCTTTTGCAAACTGCTTACCCACAGAATTGACTTGTGCACAAGTGGTAAAGGCCACACGCTTCGACTCAGTCTGTAGGCGAACCTCTCAAATGCTATAAAACGTGGAGAAGAATCTATATGCAAATACGGTAGACTTTGAGAAAGACCATGCTGGGGTCGAAACGTCGGGCAGTTGTCAATTTTTATGTAAAGGCATTTCCACAGTTGTATTTTTTTGTATGGAATGAGCAATATATACAACTTTTGTTTTAATTCAATACATAGAAATTCAGAGATGGTCCCAAAGTAAACAAGTTATCTGAGGCATTCCATTGACTCTTAACAGACTTGGCAAAATTCCCAGCGGTGGTAAAAGAATTAGGAAACAAGAACAGAAGAAAAACAAAAAAGAGGAACCGGGCCCAGCTTTGCGCGGGAGACTGATGGATGTTTGTTTACAACCTTAAAGACCTGCTAAATGTAAGTTGCGCCAAAATGGCGGGTTCTTTAAATTGAATTGGCCTCTTAAAAATTGAATTTGGTTTCATTTGGGGGAACTTCCGACCACTTTATTCTTTCTCAGAGTGCTGTTATAAAATCACTGAGCAACAACAAGTTGTCTACAAATAAGCTTTTCCACTGTCATTTTTGTATATGTTTTTTTTAATTTTTTACCTTTGCATTTCTGTGCAAACGTCTGTAGGCCTATACGCCATGCGGCCATTAGTTATTTAATAATCTAAAGATTACTCGATGTTGTAAAGTTACAAATGCATTTATTAAGATTGCTGTACAGTTATTTTGTTTACCATCGATTCGAGTCAGCCTAACAGATCCAACCTGCAGTACAATCTATCGTCGTTAATTCCTATCGGTTGGACTGAACTTCCGTCTACAGCTCTCACTCAAGTGAGTTGAATACCGGCGTTTTTGCCAATGTTGAACTTCCCCTTTAAATGTCAAAGGGGCATAAAAATAATCATGTATGTGATATAGACTTCTTGTCCCCCATTTGACCGCTTATAGTTTTACCCCCTCCCCCCACACCTTCTTACCCTATCATCCACAACAAACACACACATGACCAATGAGATCACCCAATCCATTTCCCGGTGAATGTCTTCATTCATTTCAGTCAATCCAGTTTGCTGGTCACAGCTGATGCGAGGAGTCCGTCAGAGAACGGACAAATCTCCCTACCAGAGAACGAAGGACGAATCATTGACATCCTTCAGACCAATCACAGTCACGGTCAGTATAGTTGCGTAATGAACGTTGATATAAAAGGCCACTGTTGATTGGTCAGTGTGCTGTGTAATCAAGGTTAACAGGTTTTGTTTCAAAGCCGTCTGGTACCCAGGCTCAGCTCACGTACTTGGTCTTGTTCATCAGTCCTGTTGGCACAAAGACGCTATCCCAACGCGATCCAAACAAAGTGACTTGCTCACAGAAATACGTCTTATACCAGACCCACCCTAGGGAGAACATGCACGGAAGGAAGGCCACACACAGACTGAGTTTATCAGCTTTATAGGGCGGAAATTCTTTCAAGATTTTTATGAATTTTTTTTAATTTTTAAAACAGTAGAGTAACACTCGCGAGAATTCAAGGCATGAAAGCTTGTAGAGTGTCAGGAGTTGACATCGAGTTTTAAAACCATTTATCTAGAATTATTCAAATTAAAGGTTTATTTTCATTTATGTTATTTTACGGTGAAAAGTTTGAAAACACATTGCGCTTTCCGAGACGGTTGTCAGTTCAACCCAAATTGTACCACCACCGAATACTTCAAAGGCCTGCGAGAAAAAAACTAGGAGAATCTTTACTGGACTGACGATCATATCTTATGCTGAAGGAGGTTCAAAAGCAGACCGTTTTGAAAACTGCAGAACTTGTTCAGTCTTATCTCCTGAGCAACATGCCAGACTTTGGATGGCTCCCAACATTTCTTGCATCAAGAAACCACAATTTGGCCGCAACGTCATTTGTCAGATTCTGAGAATCTAGCACGCGGTAATATTGTTCTCTTTACAAAGTAAGAACATGAAATCATGACGGGACCGTGCCTTGCATCAATTAGCCACAATCAGTCAATCTATTCGATTACCAATCTCTGAGGAGTTCAGTTTCTCCCCTCTTTGACTTCAACCTCCTCCCCACTAGCGACTTTAACCCCTCTACTACATGACACAACCATAAACTGCAGAGTGCAATGTAAGGTTAAACGGAAATTAGTCATGTTATATAAAGCTAGGATTGCGACTTACGGTGGAGTATGGGTAGTGACAGTTTTGTTGGCCACGGCCTACGAGGTCTCAATCTCTGCCCATTGAGGACCCTTGACAACTACAAGCAAGCTTACCTTATACCTGTCTTAATATCCATTTGAAATATTTTGCCCTAAACCCTTTTTCCCCTAGTGGATTTCATCTATGTCGTATTCCCTGACTCGTTATGAGCTGATAGCAGCATTGGTTTTTCTGACATAGGGACCAGTCTCCTCGTGGAGCAAAACAAAATGGCCGAATTGTGAAATCGTCTGTAGGTAACACGCAAAGTAAAAAGGGATTTCGATTGCAAAGTCTTTTTATACACGATGTGGCCAAATGCAAAGTGATCATGCCGAACCCAGGAAGCTTCTTTGCAGTTTCTTTTAAAATCCTATAATGGCCATGACTACCCGGAAATGAGCGTGACAAGTCTGCTGAGCCAGGTACAAGGGGACGTGACCGTGGTGCGCCCGAAGAGCGGCGGGAAACTAGACGGCACCAACTCTGTCACGCTGCAACCCAACTGTGACCAAAGTTGTCACCGTTAGTGGAAGAATCAAGTCATGTGTTACAATCAGTTAGTCTATATTTAAAACTTCACGGATCATAATTCTCACATGATCAGTATAATTGTAACACAAGTAAAAACAAACTGACAGCGGAGCGCTCGAAACACATTGAACAAAGAGCTAAGGTTCAGTACAGTACTAGCTATACTTTTAACAAGATCGAGCCATATCCGTTTTCAGAACTAAGCCGGTAAATTTTTCAGAAAGGTTAATGCAGCTCGTTGATGATTATTTTGTCTATCAAAGTGAAACAACATTGTTCGCAAAACAGTGACAAGAAAAGTGAAACAAACCTCACAGCAACAATAAACTCTTACCGTACTATCGTCATTCTGCCTCTTTGCAAGTGTGTTTCCAGTGTGGGTCTGACCCATGACTTTTTATAAGGATCCTCGAAACACAACGTCGACAAGATTTCAGTCCGGCAGCAGAGGTATATCTCCGTCCCCCGATCTTTCCCACATAGATGCTTACAAATATCACTAGTTCAGACCTTGTGAAACGAGTCCGCCTTATCCAGGCATTTTAAACCCAGCGGTGAGTCACGAAAAGACTGTCAAGTTTGAACTTAAGTCGATGACCGCGATGGCGGTAGACAAACGGCAAAGACGTACATGAAGGCGTACATTCTACTCTCTTTCTCTCTCTCTCGCTTTCCAACCTGAAGCTGATTCAGCCGGTGAATTTCAACACTCAAGTTCAAACTCACCGAGGGTTGGGCAAGATTTCAGACCAGTGAGGTACCGTATGGGCGTATTGATCGCTCATCAGGGAACTCCGATGAGTTGCTTGTTGGGCTGTCAAACACTACCTGTCTAGATTGTTCACCAATCATGTATGACGCGATTAATGGTCATAACGTGTTCCGGTTTGATGGAAGATAGCCTACTGGAGATTCCAAAGTGAAGTAATATTATTGCTTTCTCTGTGGTTTTTGCTCTAAGGCGCGCGATTAACTTGTCCTTACCGATAATGAGGTCACCTTCAGGATTTGATCATCTTCGTGTTTGCTCTAAGACCCATTAATAAATATTACCTCGCCTAAAAGCCTTACTAAGAAGGTACACTTTGGAGAACTTTGTCAGGAGATTGTGGTAGATGATTAAGACATCTTCTCAGGAACACAATGACGGTCGTGGATCGAATCCTGCCCGTGATTGCCTTATGCCCTTGGGATTTTGTTAAAAAGAACAAGTAACCCGATAGTTAAAAAAAAAAGTGGTTTAAAGAAAACATTATTAACATTCTCTTTGTAGGAACTTTAACCCGGGTCATATAGGTGCAGTTTCAGTTTGTATTCAAAACGCAAACAAAAACAAGAATTTCACTTCACTTTCCAGTTGTAGTTGCGGTCACACGTCCCGAGGAAACTGTGTGTTCCAGGCTATTTAAATTGTATCATCTCCAAAACCCAAAGGTGGAATTGAACCTTGGTCGTGAAGTCTGAAATTTGTTAACCGGACATCAGACGAGATTCCCGGGGGAGCGGTGCCCTGGCGATGGCGACAGTCACCGGTAACTCGGTATCTGGTTATATTGAATAAATCAGCAGTGCCCCTTTGGGGTTCTCTTGACCAACCAAGACATTTCAATCAAAAATTAGTACAAGTTCCAGTCCTACTCTCTGCTACTGCTTCATGCACTGTGCATCATCACTGCACTGTCATCCAACCATGGATCCCGTCTGGAAATGTGACGAGACTGAAGGAGAGGTTGCCAGAGTTGCAACAGTGCGTTTTCTGGTTGGTCTTGTAAGACGCATTTAAATTATGAAAACCTTACGCAATCATAATCTCGAACAACATCTCAATGGTAGATCTTCCTTACATCTGCCTTTGGACGGCAGCTCAAACTGCCATGTGAAAATACAAGTCACCAATAATATGACGATGACACGATGATGTCTCATATAACATACCGATAGTTGCGCACACAAACAGTGGAGCAATGCACCGTGGCCCGAACCGTGGATGTAAAATAACCTGTAATCACGACCTGAACACCGATAGCGTGGAACAAAACTACATGAAGCAAAATCAATAAAATGTAAACTGACGCGGAAGAATATCTGATACTAGACAATCTTGTCAGACATTTCATTGACATTCTTCCAACGTGCACTGACACAATTTGTTGGAATGACACTGGTAGACACGAACGAACTTAATAACAATCTTATTAAACATTAAAAGTAGTGCTGTAGGCCTATATTGTTTTTCTCAACGTCGTGCTGATTTGGCGAGAAAGATACAACGAAAGTCACCTGTGAAAGTGTCAGCTGAATACAGTGTCTTGGCCTAATTGTTGAGAAAAGAGCAAAAACGTTCGCGGTATTTTCATCAAAAACGTCGAAGCCATCAACGTTTGGCGAGGTGACAGCAAGTACCAGCTGCACCTCTGGCCGCATCATTCACAAACGGACACCATGGATATTACAATTTTCAGTCAACCCTCAGAAATCTGAGAAACAATTCATGCATGAATTCATGCGATTCACTCATCTCCGATTCAAATGTCTTTGGGTGAAACATTTTCCAATATATATACTTTTTCGAAGGGAATCTTTTCTCAAAATAGTGCCCATTAATTTTTGGAGTATTTACCATCTAAGTCTCTACCTTTAACCACTGTATTTCTAATTCATTCGTTGTCTGAGTGCGTTTCCCCCATTGCACTGATCAACTCAAGGATCAAATGAACATCCCAAAGTACATGATAAATGCATAAAACTCGGCGCCATTAATCACCGAGATGTTCCTGTTGACGGATCCAGTGGAAGGTGCGGGAGTTTCCCAAACTCATCCCTCTATTGCCAACTTCGGAAGGGATGGAAGTTTTCCATCATCGTTCCATGTAAACTGATATTCTCTCGCCAAACATTGGGCATAATTTGGATAGCAAGAATGAGACACAGCGATGAAGCTTTTTTGAAAAACACCCGATGATTTGAAATAAGAAGTCTCTTCTTGAACAATTGGACCTACTGAACAAAGCTATGGTGGGGATCCGAAAACATGTGTCAGATAAAGGTATTCAAATGGCCATCCAAGAACACGCGGGTGTTATCTTTTTTTTCTTAATGTGCACACTCAAGACAACCTCCTCAACATTTTACTATTAATATTATTATATTTTTTTAGTAATGAAACAAAGGATGCCTCATAAGTGAACTTAATCACTGTAGCTCGCAACCGTGAGAAAACCTGTAAACAAGGGTGCTTGCTGTGTGAACCAGAAACGCTGGGATGAACCCCGCTCTTCCATGACAATTGTTCTGGGTTCTTTTGCGTTCATCCTATCCTACACGTGACCTACGGCCTAGTGTCGTATCTGAAGGACAAATCAATTATGGTAAACTATTTGCTCAAGGGCACAAGTGCCACGATCGGGAATTGAACCAACACCCTGCTAATCAGAAACACCGGATGAGGAGTCCGGTGCTCTTAACGGCTCGGCCACGACACGCCACGACACGCCACGAATTTACTTACCTATTATATGAATTATGGGTGTTGGAACATAGACAATCTAAAGTAGTTGCACCGTGGGATCATCTATGGCAAAATTGTCAGTTCTATTTTGGGCGCAACTGAATGCCACGTGGAATGCCTTTTGCTACGCCGTCTGCTGCACAACATATCCTAACCATATTCACATGTTAGTCATTATGTCGCAGACCCTTCCTCTATACAGCCCACCATTGACAATGTTTCAGACAAGGTGATGCAACCATGCCTTCCTCCATAATGCAATATTTGTAATTGGTAAAGTAAGTTCACTTGAACCATTTTTTGGTTTTGAGAAACTGTCAAACGATGACAAATATCTGAGACTGGTTTCTAAGAAAGCAGTCAGCCCTCGTTATAAAGAGCAATGTTGTGAAGAGACTGCGCAAATCTCGCGCGTATTCGAACATGGAGACCCTTTAAAATGCGTGAGTTTGTTTCCTTCATGAGTTACTGAGCAGTGTACGTAGGACCAAGTGGTCAAAAAACTTGTTTGAATACGCGCGAGACTTGCACGATCTATAAAGAGTACATTCTGAAGAAGCGGGAGAATTGCAGAATTAAACAAACGGTAACTCGAGGTAACTAGAGATTGAACCCCGGATAACCCTGTATTAAAAAAAAATCACTCGAGTTACCACCTGTTTAATTTTGCATTCGTCCCTAACAACGTTCCTGTTGTATTGGTCAGTCCCAGCGATCTTGTTACAGCGATATTCGACTTTCGTTTAGGCTACAGTGTTTGTCTTAATGAGCCAATAATACAAGATTATAATGTAGGCCCATGTTCCGATAGGGTAGGAGACAAATAAGAAAAGCTTTTACAACATTTCCCCCTTTTAGTGATTGTACACAGTTGATAAATTTTTGACGACTGTATACACATCAGAACGTACTTCATAATAAAGTAAACCATTCACATATTAAGCTCGCTTTTCCCCTGCCCCATCCGACAATCTGTGTGATACTAATACGCCATTCGCCACCGGTGTATTACACGAACCCGTCATTAAAAACTCTGGCGATTCAAACTGGATGTCTTCATCAACATTGCATTACATTCAAAACAATTAAGTTTCCTAATGATAGATTTCCTTCATTATCTCCCACGTGTTCGGTTTCAGTAATTTCAGTAAGGGATGTCTCACCACGCGGTGGTAATAAAACAAAAACCTTAAGTCAAGTCTGTCCCTAGCCACCGAGCCAATATATAATACCCGGTTGCCTTGGCATTAAACAACTGAGAATTTGTTTATTTCCCCCAGCTCTCCACCCGGTGCCCATTTGTACTCCTTGGTGGAGAGAAGCAGTTATGATAACGTGCCTTTCTCTCGGACACCAGTGTAACCACTGTAGGGCCTAATATGCCTATCTTTATTTCACAATTCTTGCAGCCCCTCCCACTAGTTCGAATTCAGAAGTTTAAAGATGTTTCACTACGTGCTTGCAATAGCGCTATCCTTTTCCCCCCACAATAAGCTTAACATACACAGACTTTTTGCACGTGTTTGACAATTTAAGTTAAACAGATGTCACACCACGTGTTGTAAACATTTTAATTCACAATGACAAGATGAATCCAGCGACATAATCTGTTTTGCAAAGTGCAGTGGGTGATTTTGAAAATAACGTCGTGCAGGTATACCATATTTGGTCGTTATTTGGAGTCTTATTTATGTATATCGCCTGCCACGGTGCTCAAAGTGGTTGAACGAAAAGAAACGCTTTTAAAAAAACAGATTATGAGTGTAACTGGTTTTTTTTACTATGCTCTTTTAACCCATCCAAAAGACGAATCAATAGCGTTATAAAGTGTCCTGACTGGGACTCGACCCCACACTGCTGCTCAGAGCTTGAGTCCGGTGCTTGACCGCGCAGCCACATAGGCCCTAAGCACAACAAAATGAGTTCACATTTTCTTAAACATCCATTCCTGTAGACACATCTTATGCCATTTTCTCTGTCCTTCTCAGTTACAATACTAAATACCAAAGAATTTGTACACAAAAGTGCTGTAGGAACATCTCTTATTTCAAAAAAAGGTGTTGGGGATAAACCCAACAAATCCCTTGGAATTTTCACCCGTCAAAAGCTGAAACAAGTCTCTGCTGCTAGAAAAACTTATCAAAAACCGTTAACATACTGTGGGAAAAAAGGCCACAAGAGTTCACCATAAAATGCTTTTGCCATCGGAATCTTGCCGACCAGAGATCCTAGATCGGCTGAAGATCAGATACCAGGTGACAACCGAGCATGGTGAGCAAAGGCAGTTGTAGGAATAGGAGTTGATGTACAGCTGTTTGAATCAATAGCAGTTGGAGAGATTACAGTGGCAGGGCCTGCCATTGGATGGCTCAAGATGTGAAATGATAAACAGAAGGGGAAGGGATAAGGGATGAGGAGGCAAGAAGTTAAAGTGAATGTGCGTACAACAGTTTGAAGGGAACGACTGAGTTCATGACGCAATAGTTACATTACATCATTAATGCGAACTATGTAAGAGCAAGGCCTGTGTAATACGGAGAATGTACAAGTAAGCAGTTCAAGGAATAGTCTCAAGGAAAAAACCGTTCACATTGCAATACCTCCATTCTCTAGGGGGAAAGTGATTTGTACGACCACCACCGACTGTGGTAAAGAATGTTGCCTGTTGCGTGACATGACAAGAGATTACGAGTAGAATGTTCATGTGTCACCCGGTCAAGAGTTGATTTTCTGCTCTAGCTTGACGCAGAGGGTACGAAGTTCGATTCTCTACCAAGTCACCAGGATTTGCTTTTCTACTCTATAGCGATGCATATATAATACCGTTATATAATTACACTCTGGTAGAGACAAAACAAAAACATTAATCATCGTCTGAATTTTATGAGGCCCCTCTGAGAGCCGTTGGGATCACTCAATGTCCATGGTAAACAGAGAGTAAACAGAGAGTAAACGGAGAGTAAACAGAGAGTAAACAGGAGAGTAAACAAGGCAGTAAACGAGGAAATGTATATTTAGTTTATTGTGCACGACACGCCAAAGTTTAAAAGAGCAAATTAGTTTCAAACTTCAGGGTCTGTTTTGAAAAAGAACCATAGGGTAGTGGTTTGTTCAAAAACAAAACAAAACAACTTGGACGCGTTTAAAATAAATGTGCAATCATGAGCATCGTTCAATTTGACATCTGCAGACTTGTATAAAGGTCGAATTGAGAGCATCACCAAATTCCTCTCCTAGATCCAATCGCAAGAGAATATTTTACTGGTCTTAATTCAGTAAATGAACACTGACGTTACCTTTAAAGCAAACAGTCGGAAGCCTGGGGTATTGTGACACTATACAAATCCGATATCATGCGGGTAAAAACAAAAACAGTTGTTTTTTATACTCAAAGTGTCGTCCTCCAAGCTGGGGTTATAAGACAGTTCTACTATTATTAAAGTTTCAATGTGATTATGGAGGCACCCACTTCTCAAGGTCACAGCGTTGGTTACACTTCAAACATACAGCAATAGCTCCCAAATGTTCCCACGGACTTGAATATTTTCCAATTACTGAGCCCTTTTCACAATATCCTTGCCCTATGAAATTATAGGCCGGAGACTCTTGAGTTATCACTTCCGTTAGAGAAAGATTGCTATGAAATAATAGGCCGGAGA
>CM021527.1:377805-391642 GCA_010994315.2 Pisaster ochraceus | reverse complement strand
CCCTCGGGTCCTTGTGGAAAGTAGGAAAATAAAGAAAATAAAAACAAACTAAAAACTTACTTGAACTAAAGTTAGTCAGTAAGTCACCAGCAAAAGGACAGCATCTGGAGCAGTTGGGCAATGCATAGAGAAAGCATAACAGAAGAAGGGTTCATAGTTGGTCAGTGTGCATGTCCAGGATGTGTGGTTTTAAGTGGTTGAAAGATTCAAAAGATAGCACCATGTCTCTCTTTAAGCTGAAGCTTAAGAAATATCAGGGGTCAGTGACCAGACTCCAGAAAAGAGATGTTGTGGTTTTAATCGTATTCAATGGGTGATTTAGAATTGGAGGTTAAAGCCACACTAACAGTTAGAGAAGCCTTAATTTGATGGAGGCAACCTGCCTTTTGTCTGCATCATGAATTCTTCTCATTGTCTTCCAGTACTGGTCAAAACCAGTTACTGTCAAGTTTCAGGTACTGATTTGAATGAATTATGCAACCTTTGTTTACCTATTGAGAGACCTAAATTCCAGCTCTGCAAACTTGTTGTGTCATCCTCAGAACAAAGGAGGTAAATTGAAATCATTAAAGCTGTTCACCCATGAAATGAATTCCTCTGTGTTGCTTTTAGCATTTCAAATAAGTAATAAAAATGGCAATGCGTTAAGTGGATATTTTCAACTCAATTTATCATTTTTTAAGGTAGCTGGAAATATTTTATAGAATGTCTCTGTTTGGCAAATAATCCAACCTCATTAGTCTTTCCATGGAGGTGGTATCGCAACAGATCCTCTCCAGCAGGACAATTTTGTAAAAGGATAATGGCTGTCATTTGTTATCAGTGTTTCCACTTTTCCATTCATGTATTAAGTCTTGCTGAGGCTCTCAGTGACTGCCCCCCCCCCATTTTGTCCCAATATCAGTGTCTCACTGCAAATATCATCCACTGTGGTTTTGAATGATGGATGAACTGTGCCAGCCTGCAGTATGATTTCATCCTACACAGTTCAAAGTCAACCCTCCTACTGTCTGACCATTCAATATAATCCACTGATGTTTTGAAAGATGGATTGCAGTCTGCACTATGAATATGATATATTGTGGTGAAAGCATCCACACAGTACACATACCTGTGGTGGTACGTGTAGGCCCCTACACAGTTCTGTGCAGAGTTATGCCACCACACAAAACCTGCACAGTTGAAAGGTTTCAATGGTTGGTCAACTTGCTCGAAAATTGTTACCAAGAGTGGGAGGGTTTTTTGGAGAGGTTTATTTTGGAGAAGTTTAGGATGTGTCAATGAAACACGCTCACTTTGATGAAACATTGAGTTTGAATGATTGTATTTTGTTAACTTTTGTCCAATCACTTGTTTTGCTTTTTTTTTCACTGAGTGTATAATCATCAACCAAAGGAAAGTACCTGTCACAATGATATCATTATTCAGCAATCTTAGGCTTTTTGCTTTAATGTGGAGCTTATTTAACATATTATCTGTAGAAAGCTAGTTTTACTTGGTCTTGGATACCTACATGATTTATGTGACTTAAAAATGGCAACTCTATACTGCACTCTACAAGTGCTTATGGTCCAATTCACATTTTGTGCTCACCATAGGCTTAGTCGTCAAATCTTTTTCTTTGTTTGACAAAGGATGGACAATTTTTCATCACTGTCCGCAAGCTTGATCCAAAGTGAGCCTGGAGCTGTACGAATTAATCATGGCAGCTGAAAGCTGAAGTCCAATCCACCATGGCCATTAATAGCCACGCGACGTAAATACAACTGACAAGTGCTGAAATAGATTCATCCTGCAGCTACTGTTTTCCCAGGGATTATAATTTTCCAACATTGTGTCAAGATAAAGCGGCTTTAACAAGACTTTCCACAGGCGTACAAATTACCTTACCACAATTCACCGCCGTTTCCCAAACAACACCCCTAAATTGAACTGACAAGCTCCAAGACAAAACTACATTATGACAAAAATCCCCCAAAAGCAATGTTTTTACAAGGATCTTGGTTCTCTTTCTTGCAGACAATGTATCAAAACATGAGCCAAGATTCCTCACCTTCAGACAATTAATGAGAAATCCCAATACAAACTCTGAATTAACGGACAAAGGCGAAGGATGCACACCCATTGTGGTTGACATATTTTTCAAAGAATTACCTCCACCCAATTATCCTTTGTTTGCCTGGCACCCCACTTGTGCCTTGTGTTGTTCCCTACCATTGTCTGAATGTCCTTAGTAGGTTCCCACTAGGGGACTTCTTTGGGACTTCTTTAGGATTTCTTTGGTTTGCCGAGCATGGTGAGTTGCTTCACAGAGGTTTGTGTTTGTCCACTCTTAAGAAGTCAGTGACTTGTTAAGATCTTTTTTTTTAAGGTAAAGGCCCACGCCTAGGAATTTTGAAAGTATTAAAGTCTTCAGGTATTTTAACTATAAAATAATAGGTCTAAACCTTGACTTACAAAAGTTGACAGAAAATGTCCCTTGAATAACCTTTGTGGAGTGTT
The DNA here is from genome assembly GCA_010994315.2 of Pisaster ochraceus. Lineage (NCBI taxonomy): Eukaryota > Metazoa > Echinodermata > Asteroidea > Forcipulatida > Asteriidae > Pisaster > Pisaster ochraceus. The sequence goes on along the minus strand of CM021527.1, from coordinate 389,140 downwards.
CCTCACATTTAATTGTAAGGATTCATAGATTTTATATTCTTGTTTTGAAGAGTATCAAAATCCAGATCACTGTTGGAAGAAACAGTCTCTTGATGAAATCTTGACTGTGGTGCATGCAATAAAACAAAACAATAAATCGTGAAAGCTGTCATCACGATCACCCATGTGATCAAGTTTTCCCCTGATACTTTCAACATTTCATCACTGCCTAGTGCTGGTTTTAATACCGCTGTGATTGATTCCAGTTTGTACAACTAGCTATTGCTCCATTTCATTTGATGAGTTTGGGAATTCTCCACGTTCCAGTTCAACACTGTTCAGAACATTTGGTGTCCTTTTTTCTCTCTCTCTTTTTCTCCCTTAATCAGGTATCATGATTGAGATTCCAGAACACATTTGCAGAACTAGATTGGTTTTTACATTTCTTTGAGCACTGCAAGTGGAACATGACTCCTGTTGCCATGTTGTTTTTCGGTCCACTAACATTTGGAATTTGTTAATTTCCTAAGTAATGTTTTATAGTGAACACATTTGTGGGAAAATATTTGTGTTGTTGGTTTCATAGATTCTTGACTTTTTACTTTTCAATCCAAACTCAATAAAATAAACTTCATAAAACAATATAAAAACAAAGCATACAATTTAAAATGAATTTCCAATTGAATGAACTAATATTACAGAAGCACTTCATATTACAAGTGGAAAGATTTAAATTAAGTTAAGAAAAGTGTGTTTTAAAAGTAAATTAAATGTGAATAAATACATGACTGTTGTAAACATTGACTACACTGGGCTGAAACATTAGCCGCAACATCTGAAAATCTCAAAATGTATAATCAAGACTTTGTCTGACTTTGAAGGATGTAGTACTGTAGGCTCAAATAACAATTGCTAAGCATTGGAACTGGCATGCAGGTCTTACGCAGGTCTAAACATGTGGGTGTTGAGTTACCATAGAGTGCAGGATTTGGGGGCTTCTAGATGGTCTCTAGCCAAAGACAGTAGGTACTGAGGTTTAATAAAAAAAACACCTCAACAAACAAACACACACCTCAACAAACAAACAAACAAACAAAAAAACAAACAAACAAACAAACAAACAAACAAACAAACAAAATAACAACAACTAAGAGAAAATGTAAAAGGAAGATAAACCTTTTAATAATTTAGCATAATCATTTTTTGTCCATGTCAAAATGTCTTTAATGTTCAATGTGTTATTATACAAATTAATACATTTTGCTTTTTTAGCCAAGCAGAGTCAATTTCTTATTGAAATATTTCATTGTTTTTTTTTCCTGATTTCTTGTCAAGAATTAAATTTAAGTTCAACTTTACTGTAAAAATCTCTTCTGTAGATGTAATATTCTATTTGTGCATTATTAAATTTGAATTTGCTGAATTCTCCCAGAAAAGGGTTGGAAATTACTTTAAAAATTTGTTTAGACAGGAATTAAAAGTACAACTCCACCATTTGAAGCTTTTCAGTTGTGTTGGTCAAGTGCAATAGGGGATGGAGCTGGGATTATTTCTGCCCGATTAAACAGCGCTTCCCATTTGAAAATTACTCAACAATAGTGATCAGCATACTGCACCTGCCTTGAAACTCAATACTCCTGCTGATTATCGGAACTAATAAATATTATTATTCTTCAGCATGCGCAGGTTCTGTTTATCAAACGGTGCTCCAGTTTGTTTAAATTGATTGAGGATTTACTGGCAAAGCTTGTAAAAATTGTGTTGTATTTGTTCAAGGAGTGGGCCCACTCTGAAGCAGATTCTGGAGAGGAGCCGTAATTTAGGGTGCCATCTGTTAATGGATGCATGCTGAATGCATGAGAGCTTTAAAGACATTCAATCTGACATATGGAGGGTGATGAAACACCCTGAGAAGTGGTCATTTAAATATGCAGACAGTTTGAGACATAGGTACATGAAGCTGAATCTGTCCAAGGAATTAGAATTAGGAGATGATGGTTTGTTCATGTGGATAATAACGATGGAGGGAAGATGTTTTCCCAGTTGTGGTTCTTGCATTCTTAAGCAGGTTTGGCTCGCACCTCATTGTTTTGTTGCAGCATTGCGCGTAACCCTCCCTTGCCAATCGACTGTATGAATCACCAGTTGATCTCTGGATCAGTTCTTTGTGCTGCTGTAATCGGGCTTGACTTTGAAATTGAAATGGCACTGTCCCAGTACCTTCTCTCTTTATGACACTGGACAGGAAATATTGATGTAATGCATTGCAGGTGTGAGTCAAGTACAAAACCAACAAAGGTTACCGCTTTTCTTTTTGTCATTAAGGGGTCTTTGTGAATTTATAAATTTAATTTATTCAATTTTTTTTTAAAGTTAAAGGGTAGACAGAGAGATAGCGTAAGTCTGAAGATGAAAGGGCCATCGTCGTGGGGGGGGGGGGGAATAAGATTGTGAAATTACAGGCGGCACCTTCAGAAGGTGTCATTGGAGTTCATCTGATCGGGAGTAATGACCAGAAGAAAATATATTCCATTACACTAATATCAGGATTGATCACGACGGCATGGATAACATGACGTTTGTGTGCCAATGTAATTTGGGGTTCGTCCGAGCATTGTCAAAAGGTGTTTCTGGATAGGGGCGAGACAGGCACCATCGCGCTCGATGCGAGACGTGACATGAAATAAAGACTTCTGTTCATGTGTGTGTCTATGCAAATTGATTTCTACGACAGAGGATCCGCTTCCTTAAGTGTACCCGGCCTAGACCGTGACTCAGGGAGGTTAGCAAAGACTAGGCTAAGTAGTTGAATCTTTGTATGGGGTCATTTGTGGTCAAAACCAAACTATTCAGACTGTTTTTTTTTTTGTATTGGCAAAGTTTAATAGCTCACCACACCTGTATAAGTTTTCTAATGGCCTGAACCTCAATTGAAGCCAGCCTGAATGGGGTACAGGTTTAATGTATCCATGTCTTGATTCAGCACGTACTTGAGAGTTAGCCAGGAGATCTGGTCATACCAGAGCAAGGCTGCTGCAGTTTGGAGTTCACCTCTGGGGGGTTGTTGGCAATGACCTGGGTGTCATGTATGGGGCAATTGCAAGCTGAAGGGTTGCAAGATAATGGCCATTCTGGAGGTGTCCTTTGTGCTACCAAATAATGAACTAAAGGGTCAAGTGGCCATTTGAGTTGCAGCCTGTAAAGAATGGTACTGGTAAATTTACTAGTATTTCTTTTCAGAAATGTCTGCAGTGTCTTTGCCTGAATATGGATGTAGGTTGGACTCCTCCGTTGCATACAGCGTGACGGGTATAAAGGTCCTCTACCATTGCAAAAAAAATTATAACAAACATTTTTCATATTTATACTTGATGGAGGAAGCTGAAACTTCGTTCACATATTCCTTGCGTCCGGAACTCCCAGCCTGCTGGGTTCGGAATCGTTAATTTTAAACCTTGGGTGACATTATTTTGTAAATAAAATGGAAATTGACGTCTCTGTTGTAACTTTCTGTACTGACGCCGTTTGTGAATACTCGCACGCAGGCGCACCCATAGCAAGTTCATCACACATTCTCTAGTCTGGTGCAAGATTCCTCTTGTTTTGATTTGTTATAATTTTCCACGCAAGAGGGCGCTATCATCCACGAACCGCCTGCAAAATGATAGTGCTATCTCGCTTGGAAATATTGTGAGTGACATATAGGCCTAAAAACAAAGTCTTACACCAAGATTACATTCGTTCATACTTCAAGGCGCGTTGACCCGGAAGTTGATGGAGTAACTACACACATTTCGCACGTGTGCAGACATGCTCACTCGTCAATCGGTACATGATGTTTAAAACGTCAGCGCGGATCAGCGATTTATTTTCTGGAGTTTTAATATCCATTGATATATTTGGACGCCTCAAAAGTGTAGCTATGGACATGAAAAATGTATTAACAGAATTTCAGCCACTTAAATCAGGTACAAATATGGAAAAACATACAAAATTGTGTTGGCATTGTAGAGAAGCTTTATACCCAGGACGTCAGTGCAGTGCTGCATGTACACTGACATCATACCAGGGCTAGGATTGAGTGTATAATCAGGTGTTTGGTGGGAGGGGGGGTGTGGTGTTGGTGAAGTCACACTGCTTGACAACCCTAAACCTCATTGCAGCAAAATGCAGACTGGGATATTGAAAGAGAGCATTGGTATGAAGCTTGTTGGTAGACTTGTCCAGACATGTGTAGCAACTATTAAAAATGCAATTGTCCACATTGTAAAGCTTTCAATGGCTATCCACAGCACATCTCCAGATTTTTAACCCACTCTTCAGCAGCCAGTCGAAACCAAAAGACCAAGTAGTTTAGAAGTCAAAAACATGTGGTCCGTTTTAAAACAAGTTTCCAAGCATTTGTATCATTTTAATGCGCATCATACTCAATCACGTAAGACTGTACATGTTAAGAAAGTCAGTAGCTGGGATTTGTTGAGGATATTGATAAACTGGCCCAGGAGAAGAATTGGTTGGGTCTTTATGGGGTGTGCACATTGTGGTTATTGTCTATTCCTACACATAACTCACCTGACTTACGGTGTAAAGAAAAGAACAAAAAAGTTGAGTTCATGATTCCTTTCTCACTATGAATCCCAAATATCAAGGTATAATCATTCTGACGTTTCCATATACATGTAAGAATAAACATCCCCAAACTATAGTTTATTCGCAGTAACCATGCAGGCATGGACAGCCACTTGAACGTGTCGATTTGCTTTGCAGACATTTAAGAAAAGTCATTGAGAATTGTTTGCTCACTTTTGAGGAAAGAAAAGCGAACAAAAGAGATGAACTTACTGCAAGGGCGTACTTGTCTTACCTGTAGGACATGAAACCACATCTAGTTTCTGTGTACCTAGATGTTTTAAACAAATTTCCTTGTGTGTCAATCAAATGTAAACATGAAAGTAGTCAACACTTCCAGTAAAAAAAGGTTTGAGATTTTCAAAAGTTGTAAATGTTTTTACTATTAGCTGTGAGATGTGAGGGAAAAGGTCTTTTGGGATGATGATAAATTCTTGCATTTTAACAAGCTACCTGCAGGTTCACAGTGTGTTGATGAAGAACCAGACTGGTTGCCAGAGTTGGGGCTAGATAGATCAGTTGGTGAAGCACTGGTACAATGATTTAAAGGTTGCTGGTTCAAAACATCCATCTTTTCGTTCATCTTTTCATTATTCACCCGTGATTCATTAATAGTCAAACTTGCTACTGTATGAAGTGTTTGGCAGTTTGCAATCTTGCATTCCTCTAAAATACTGTGTTTGTATTTGGGAAGTTTTTAACAGCCTAATTCTTAATCCTTGCTCTTTGGTTAGCTCCAAGGTTAAGTACAAAACAATAGGCTTTGTTAATCCCTGGCCTGACAAGGCTGCCACCCTCTCACCTTAAATCAGCATAATCCTCACAATACACAATCCCTCTTTAATCCCCACACCATCCAGAACAACACTGAAATCAAGGTCTTTTAATCCTCAAGTTAGGGCCCTAAAACCCCCCATCCACCATAAACACCCCCATTTTGTAAAATGAACTGTGCTAAATTTGCATTTCTAAAGACCTTGCCCAGACGGTTCTATTATTAATGGGGGCTTCGTAGTGGTGACTCACCCACAGGTGTGCATGGCAGCTTTTGTTGGTGGGGAATGCAACATTGAAATTGAGAATGGGATCATATGGTGAAGAGTTCTCAGTTTGGAAGGGGTTGTGCAAAGAGACTGTACACACTGTCTGTCTAACAGGAATCTTGGAGGCAAACACACAAACAAGGCAATCATTCTCACATGGACTATTACCTCTAAATCCTGGATCCAATTTCTCTTATTTAAGTGAAACTTTTGTATGATTTACTCTGAGTGAAGAAGTGGCGATTTGTGGTAAGTTTCTTAAAAGATTATTGTTTACAATGTAACTTTTGGAGTTTCAAATGACAAAAGTTTAATTGTGTGCAAGCTTGTTTCAAGTTATCAATGGTTTATATGAGAACAGTTTTGTTCACGCTTCTGATTTTATGTTCAAAGTACAAATATTTAGTAATCGATCCACTTCTGTTTTTGACCTCAATGCACTGTTTTATTTAGCAAATTTTAACTGTAATACTAATAGTGATATTCATAACAATAAGAAGAACAAGAGCGTACCTGTGTTAATGCATTAAACCCCTAAATAGTTTCATATGACATTGCAGGTCAAAACCTGAGGCTGGTGGTATTCCTGTTATTTACCTTAATAAGAACAAATTAATTAAGTGATATCATTTTTTTTGAATACATATGTACCATAAAGGACATAAAGAATGACTCTTTCCAGACAGCTAGAAAAATTGTGTGATAAAATTCTGCCACTTGGGAGAAGTCTGGAATTTGTTTCAGAAATGTAAATTAACCTCTTACCAAGTATTTGGTTAGTTAAGGGTTAATATCCATTTCTGATAACAAAATTCCGAACGTTGTTCAACAAATGAAACAATTTAACCTTAATTTTCAGGGGGAGGGGGGGGGGGGGGGAAGATCGTGCGCAAGCCAGCATGGAAAATAACAAAAATATTTGGACTTGAGTGTACTCCAGCGCTACCCAATTACCAGTACATTGTTCCTGGCCGAGTGCAGGGAGTATTCCATTTCACTTGCTTTTCATTGCACTGTAGTCCTAAGTGACAAGGCTTTAGCTCCCCGACCGGGCGCTAAATAAGCCAACCAAGAGCCTCATTATAATGCGTCAAGGTTTGTTGAATGCCTTGGACCCTTTCACTTTTTAACTCCCAAGATATATGGTGGGGGTGTTTATCATCTGAATGCCAACATTTGCAAGTAATCTTCCTTGATCTTTCCAGGCCTTTTTTTTATATTTAAAAATAGTTGTGAACTTTAGAGCCAGCGTTTGCCTGAACTGTGTTTTTGTCATTAAATTCTCTGTCTGCATTGTTTGGCTGCTGGTAACTGAGATCATGAGTACTTAAAAAAGGAAAGATATTTGTACACACATTGGGTCATGAACTTTTGCATTTTATTGTGTTATTTGAGGCCAAAAGACTTTCCAGTTTTAAAGTAATATTCCATTAAAATCACAACAGTTCTTGAAGAAGAAACTTGGTCCGCTCTTTGTACTTGGTGAGTGCATAGATACATTTTGGGTATACAGGAAAGTTGACTAGAAAGTGATTGGGATATGACATCTGTATTACTAAACCAGTGCCCTACCAGCTACATGTATGGTACAGTATTGTTGTTTTGGAGTAACCGTCAGAAGTCATAAAAAAAGTGCAAGAACCTAATTATAACCATCTTGTAAGTTTATACATTTACACCCACCAGTACACAATTGTGTGAGCAATGCACGTACTGTGTACATTTAGTTAAAACGCTAACAATGTATGCATGTATGGTACATGCTGGAGAGTATTGTATTCCAATCTGACTTTAGAATTGTAAGTTGACTCAGTCACCTCTCTGTACCCTTTTAACATTCAAATCATGTCCCGGTGTGTGACCAGCGTTGTTGCGCTATACTGCCTACTAGCTTCCTATGTGTGTCAGATGTCATTTATATATACACTGTTACTGATTGGTTCTGATTGAATGGAGTTGTCCGTTTATTATTGGCCTAAAGATGTTTTACCATGCTGCCCCACGTTTGTCATGTTCCCCGTATGTAACATTAATAGTGTGTTATACTGATCTCCACTCAGACTGAATGGGATCAGACTATATTGCCGTTTAAGCCTCGGTTTGGTTTCTTTGATTTGCAGTGGTTGGGGATCCAATTGATTCTTTCAATTAAAAAACCCAATATGGCTGAAGGGCTTTGTGTAGTTGTATGACCTTAAAGTTGAGAGCAAGAATATACTGAGGTCTACGGTTCAATTTGTAATAGGGTTACACTATGGAGTCATGCCAAAGTGAGACAGTATTTGAACTTGAAATGACCTTTGAATGTTAAGTGTGATGAGAATCAGATGCCCAGAATTGCATTTTGTCATGTTTTCAGATTAGAGCTGGAAAGTATTGATACATGTGCCATTTCATATTTTATACAAATATTGGATGCCTTCTCACAGCATGGAGGTTTTTCTACCTCCATGGTCAAAGAATATAATCACTCTGTGAAATCTGGATCATTCCAAATGGAAAATCCAGATTTCATCGAGTGATTACATTCTGCGCAAACGAAATGCATTCAATATTTGTTTTATAAAACTCATAAGCTTAATATCTCACACATGAATCCTTGTCCCTTGTCACTTGAAATGTGTTCATAATAAACACAAATAGACACATTTATCGGACCCACACTCTTTAAAAAAAAAAAAATCTTTAAAATAACTTCTAAACAATATGGACGGATCCCCAACCACTGCAAAGCGTCCAATAGTTATCTATATTGGACTCTAATATTAAATTGAGGAGTGTCACGGCAGTATTGCAAGGAAAAATAATGGATGGAACATGATGCATTTTCCACCAATCAAATGGCAAGGATCTCTGTGTGTGGTACATAATATATGATAAAAAAGCCTAAAATTCACTGTGTACAAAAGCTGTCTGTTGTACATGTATAAAACCTTCAGTTCACAATACAATTTCAAAGTTGCACACAATACAATATTTAGAGGGGCCTACACTTACAATCATATTAGTTGCTGAGTGGTTTGTAACAACTGATGTTTTTATTCAAATATCTTAAGTTAAACTTAAATTTATACAGCGACACACTGTTCTGAGTTTCCCTTGTAATTTAAAAGTCTTCAAATAATAATAAGTCCAGAAATTATCCACAAAGAAGAGGAGTAAGAAGGTTCATTAATATGGAATTTAGAATCTGCATTGGAGATATTTTTCATGGCATCCTAAATTCATGGCGGTCTCCTGGAAGATTGCTCTCAGCATTTCCGCCCTTAGGCGGCGAATTCACAACTAGGCAGAAAGCTAATATCTGTGCTGAAATTGCTCATGCACCCGAGAAAGACTGAGTCAAAGCATGGTCAAAGCAAGTCACGCAATCTGGCACAGTAATCAGACCTGTGTAGCATTGGGCCAGTGTGTTATATTATAAGGTACACATGATGCATACTATACTTGATTAGGTTTGTGCACTCATTATGTGTTAATACAGAGATCTTTGTATTGTCTCATATAGCTGCTAAGTGCATAGAAATCTGCTTAGTGCAGAAAAGTTTGCTTTGAGCAAGTCACCAGCCCAATTTCCCATGGATAGTCATATCGTTGCTTTCCTGCAATAAGTGGTCTGATTGAGTGCATTGTGAAATTCAATTCAATTCAACTTTATTATCCCGTAAAAGGCAATTCCTTTTTGGCTTTGTAGACCATGTAACCTGTGACATCACATTTACAAAAGAGTCGCTGAGCCTGGACTTCCTGCAGGCATAATTTGTACATACCTCAATGGTAAAAAACGTTATCTTTAACTGTTTGGCGATTCCACCTACTGATTTTCAATAACTTTTGAAATGAATAGAGAGGGAACATCTTAAAACTTGTTCTATGTTACTTTTATAACCCTTGGATTTATGTGGAAATTATGACATAAAGTGTACAACTTCCCATAACCAGTGCAGTATCTTGCCTGCCAGAAATGCCCTGGAGTATACAAGGTCACTCTTTTTGTACACAAAGGTTGCATGGTCTTTACATCACACACTAATAAAAACATTACAACTAGTTTTGTGATGTTGTCTAAAGGGATTGTCATTTGCTCTATAGTCACTCAAGACAATTTTTGCAGGCCATCGGCTTCACTGTACGCAAAACGAACACTACTGCAACAGCCAATGAGACATTTTCTAACAGCATGCAGTCTTACAAATTACTACCTTCAACTAAATTATGTGAATATTTAAATGTGAATGTTTTTTATTTCTTTGTGGAGATTGCCTGGACCTGGTTGCCTGTAAGTTGTCTTGTGTGACATGGCCTCGAAATATGTAGAATTGAAATTTTGCATGATGGGATGGGATTTTTTTTTGAAACTAACGTTTGAGGTCATGAATGGTGGTTTAACAGCTCAATGTTCTGATCAGTATGCTTTGATTTTCTCTTGAAGAAGATTAGAGTCTACTTTTTTTAGGACCATCACTGCTTTCAAGAGAGCTTTCATCACATGTTGACATTGTAATCATTAGTTTTCATGATTGTGTGACATGTAAACAAGTGTCAAAAAGGACCTGTTCATTTTATTTGTTCTCAGCAAAATTGAATACTTGAACTCTTAAAATACAAACTCTTTGTACTATCATTAAAGACAAACTTATGCAGCACTTCAGAAAAGTTCAGACTTGTCCACACCTCTTCTCCCTCCAGTCCTCTCTTCTAATATTCCCCAACAAGCTGGTCAACACCTTAACACCCTCCCTATCCAACAGATTGCATTTCAGTCAAGTCTACATCCTCCACAATCCAAGACACTACACCAGCCTGCTCAATAATGTGCTGTGTACATAGCCCCTAGGCAGTTCCACACTTGGCCATTGTGTCTGCCTGAGGAATAGATGCTAACACCCCCATTCTCTGCCTTTGTGTCCCACCCACACAAGGACTATGGACAGTGCTTTATTACTTTCCAAGACTTCCCTCACTAACATCTACTCCCCTGGTACTTCTCTCCCCCCAAGTAGAAAAAAAATCCAGCGGATTTTTGTGTATTTCGTTTTGGATTATTCACTGTCCAAATAACCGTGGCGTGAGAAGGTGGAGAAATTATTTTGTAGCGTTAAAAACACTCAGTCACTGTACTTTCCTATTTGTCATGCGTGGAATTGTGTGCCATACCTGTAGAAACATCCTGCAGTGCCGGCTATTGTGATTCCTTCACTCAAGTTGATGACTGCTTTCTTCCATCATCTTACTTGCAATTTTTTTGCTTTTTGATACTGAAATAATACGGAGTATTTTTGGAACGTAACAAAAATATCGGAGTTCCCTCTCCCTTCTGTGTGAATTTCAGAGCACTTTTTGTTGTGTTTGTCTGACTTTATTGAAGGGTTGACTGAAGAGATAGTGATACATGTAGGGGCCTCTTTCCATCGCTAAAATCATTGCATGCAAGTATCTCCTCACATCGTTACCAATGTAGCCAACATAAATGGGCAAACCTTTTTTTGACGGGGGGGGGGGGCACAAGGGAGTGTACCATTTTTTGTAGGGGGGCACTTCTGGTAAATTAAAACTTCTGTAATTTCCATATTTACATTTTTCTTCAAGAGCCCCTTTTTATAGCTCTCTTGATGTCATTTACTACCTATAGTTAAAGGAACACGTTGCCTTCGTGTTGGGCGGTTTGGGCTATAAAAAGCGTT
>CM021527.1:355402-371754 GCA_010994315.2 Pisaster ochraceus | reverse complement strand
GGGGGTTAGTCGTGTCATTGTTAATTCCATTATTACTTAAATGAGTGAGTCATCAATTCCAACACAGGTAAAGGCATGAGTCTATAAATCCCTTCTTGCTTCACATCACAATATTTATCAATCCCTCAATTTGTGCCTATTTGCCCTAATTTTTTTCCTCTCCCTCTTTTTTTCTGGGTCCTGTTGTCTGTAGGGCATATCATGTTGCACAATCCATAGAGCGCTTAAAGGCATGCCGGCACACCGGTGTCTTCAGAGACAACCAGCCTTTTTTTACCCTCTTTCTTCTTCATCTTTCCCCAGAAAAAAATTAATGCTAACCCTCTTCTCATAATCTATGGAGATTATTTATTAAATCAACAGCCAGTTAATAAAATGAAATATGTTGATATCTGTAACCGAAGATGTCCTCTCACATTTCCAAAATCCCATAACATGATTTATCTCACTTTTGTACGTGTAATATACCCGGATTGCCCCTGCTCTGTCAATAGGATTATAAAACTATTCATGAAACAGCGGTTATAAAGTCTACACTCTCATTTGCATATCGGCATCGCCAATGGCCCACCCTCAATCTTTGTTTTCCTTTCCATTCTACCCTCTGCTTTAATTAGTAGATCACAGCGTTTACTGAACATGTGTAAATTATTGTAATCTTCTTGTACAACCTAGAGGGTTCTGTAACCCGGAACCTCCAACGCTTGTCTTGTGTTTGTTTTACTCGTGTGTACGAAACGTGGGGTCGAGGGCTTTCAGACAGTGTTCCCATTCCCAAGCAAACGTTCTGCCGGATTTTTGTTGTTCACGCAGCCACGGGTATCCTGCAGTGATTTGCTGGCTTCAACCGGTCAGCTACAGCGCAAACTTTGTATACATATGTATGTCTGATGTCAATTATCAACCCTGGTGGCATAATTGTGCATGGCAGTAGGGCACTACTCAGTGATGACGACGTGTGTAAATGTTGAGCCACTCACGGCCAGCCCGGTCAGGTTTTACTCTGGTCTGCTCTAGTCATCTAAGCATCAGGGTGTAAGGTTGCCTGTGTACTGTGTTACAGGATCACAGGGGTGTGTTTAATGCCTGATTAGCATGTGTGTTGGTGCATTCCCAGAATCAAATACATCATGAGATTATTGTAACTAGCAGACACCATGGATACTTTAGCGCTGGACACACCGAGGCGTTGCTTGTGAAGGAGTTTATGTCTTAGATGCTTTTTGTGATTTAGAGAACTTTAGAGGAAAAGCAGGTAAGTGCAAATCAAACATGAGGTATTTGAATGAATTCTCAGATAAGAACTGTACTTTGGGTGCTTCAGTGTGGAAAAAGAAACTGGAGTAAGCGTGGAAGAATTTCGTGATTCCTTTTAGTGAGTGATGATTTCTGAAGCACTGTGCAAACACAAAGATGTATTCATATGTTATGGTAGAGGCAGTTCCAGCTGCTGTACTATTAAATCATATTTTTAAGTTTTCACTTTTGCATCTTTCAATAAAATAACAAAATCTTTAGGGAATGCTCTTTAATCAGTTTCACAGGCAATTTTTGGTTTCACAAACTCGGTACCTTTTGTTATTGTTTAGGGGGAAATCAATCAAACTTCTGAGCTTTCAAGCAGAAGATGTTATTTAAAGTGGCCCATACAAAGACTATAAAGAATAAAAGAACAAATAATGGAAGTATTGAATACCTTTTGTGCTGTTATGCACAATTGGTTATGATTGCTTGATTGATTTAATAAATTTCATGCTGTTTTGTAGATCATTTCTCAAAGTAGACCAATAACGGGTAAATTTCTTATCTTTATGATGACAAAAAAAAAAATACAATAAAGGGTTTAGTTTCATAAATGCTGAAATAATATTTATGTAGTCTTCCGGATTTTCAAGAAAATAGTTATGATAGTTTTGGTTTGTTTCATTTTTCAATTTATTTTTTTTGCCTGGTTTTAGTTTCACAAATGATTCAATATATCTGATTGTTTATACAATAATAGAATGTTTTTATAAATACATACATAAAATTTTATTAAAATATATAAATTATGAACTCAGATTTTGTTTATGAAACTAGACAGTGCAAAATATTTCCTGTTGCAAAAAACTCCTTAAAAGCTATTCATTAAGCTCAAACCTGAAATACACAGAGGAGGATTGGGACCTTTTGTAAATGCATTTTTAAAATAAAAATGATGCCCTTAACAAATAGCTTGGTTTTTAGAGCATAAATGTAATATATTTCAAATTAATTTCTGATAAAAATTTATAATGGGAAATAAGATTTAGAACCTGTTATTGAATTGGTACAAACAACAGGTTTTCAGGCTTCACTCGAACACCTAATTGTCAGAGGTAAAAATTTTCAATTTTGATTTCAAAACCTGATGTTAAAGTGATGATAAAGCTCCTAGTATTTAGCTTGTCTCACATGTAGGCCTGGTAGTTCAGTTATAAGAGCAAGGCAAGTTTTTTGTTTCTGGGTAAAGTGCATCTCTTAAAGCGAATTTTAAATTTCAACGTGAACTGTCTCAAAGACCACCAAGGTAATGACCAGGGGCATAGAGACGATTCCCTCGGCAGTGAAGTAACACTAACAGGCATGCACATCCTTTTAACATAACCCACTGGTCCCTTCTTAGACATTCACATTGTACCCTTTTGTTTGCATTTTTGCCACCATAGGCAATTAAAACATAGGCTTTTATGAATGAGGCTTGAAACGCCTCTATAATATCAATACTGACTTAATGAATGACTAGAACCTCTCTAGCCCAGGTTAAAAGCAATATTTGGTTGTCAGTAGCTGCTAAGCACTCGTTGGTTATCGACGCACCAAGCTTTAGCCAATGGATTTTATGTCAATTAAAGATAATCATAGGCTTTGTGAGTGGGACAATTTAATAATGGATCAGATAGTGAAGGAAAATATTGTTGGGGTTTTTATGGCCCTGTTAGCTGCAGTGTACTGGCAGTATCAGATGGGGGGGGGGGGTGGGGGGGGTCCTTAGAGAAGGAACGAGGCAGCTTGTATAGTTACATGTAGTATGCTGGCCCATGATGAGGTCTGTCTGTTGTCATAGGATAGCAACCTACTGGTAAACAACTCCAAAACTAATTTTAGGAAGGCACTGGAAATTCTTCAATTTGTGTTTCTGTGTTAATGTTGCTTGCTCCCCTTGGCCTTGAATAACATTCTAATTTAAGGAACTCAAAAGATTTATATAAAAAAAATTTTTTAAATTATAATTTTTTATTTGCTGGCAAATAGTCAATTGAGCTTGTCATCTCAACATAATTTTCTTCCTTTGACTTTAATGTTTGTCTTCACTTATCCAAAAGCTTCAGAATATGATTACTTGGAAAATTCACTTCACTAATGGTTGTTTGATTGATTAATTGATTAATTGATTACTTTATTGGTTGTTTGAGTGATAGACTTATTGATTGATTGATTGATTGATAAATGTCCATTTGGCAAATAGCATTTGCCAGAATAAAACCACTAAAATGGAGTTTCAAGTACAGCCACTCTCTAAGAATGCGAGCTCTTTTTCTAACTAAGGGTCCTGATACACACAGACTCAGGGCATGAGACTAAAATAGGTCTCAAGCTCTCAAAATGACCATTTAGAAACATTGCTACATAGGCCTAATTATGTAAATCATGTTGTCGAAGTGACAGTCCTTAATTTCCATAACTGACATTACATGAGGGGTGATGTTTTCAAATATCTGTTATGGGAAACTCCCTGCAGCAGAATTCACATGGAATGTGCTTGAAAATAAAATAGTAGTACTGAAGAAGAAACACAACAAAGGTGTATTTTCAGATAACAGCAATAGATAAGATGATAAGTATTATGCTACATTTTATTTCAAATATTTCTAAGCTGGATGTTGTGTACCCTGTGAATTTTAAAAAGTATGTTGCTCAAGCTAGCATTTTCCCAGCAGTGTAATATATTAATCTTAACTTGGCTGAGATTGAACCTAATGTGATCTGAATCATTGTTGTTTTTCTCTACAAGAAGGTTAGAACTCCCTAAACAAGATTGGCAAAATCGACTCATAGAGGTTGACCATGCTGTATGGTCCATTGTAGGTGTGTCAGTCACCCTCTACTACAACCAATCTCCAGTCTCTTACCAATATTGACAAGGGCAGAAGCTTGCTAACATTATTTCCCAACACGCCCAGTCTACAAGACCTCCTCAAACAAGAACAAATCAGCAGGGTATCTCTTAACTGTTTGTTCTTCTTTTTTGAAGAAGACCAATGATTCTCAGTACATCTCAAACACCAGCCCCAAGCTTTATACATACATTCTCTCTCAACATAATTTCAACTGAAGGGAACATTTATTAAAAAACTCTTGATATTTATTCACCGGAAGCTGAGGTTTGGACAGGAATGGCCCTAAGAAAAAGAAACATACCACACACCAACTTGGACATTATTTTGAGAAATTACCTCCCCCTTAGACATCAGGTTTATCGCCCTCTGTGGCCAGACAAACTTGTTGATGTGTTCGTGATTCCAGGGTGCTACCTATTTACCCAAACTCTCAAGTCAATAATTAAAAGATTATTAGCGCCACAGTTAGTGGCAGTTACATCAATACATGGACTGCTAACTGTGAGCTGGTGTCAAAAGGGAATCGCTCAGTGCTCTGAGCCTGATTGTGTTGGCAGCAGGCTTTCTCACAGCATTCCTGGGGCTTCAGTTCCACAGATTGTTTACTGGAAATTGGTCAGATGTTCTGACAAGGAAGAGTGCTCAGTGATCTAACTCTGTCGCTCGTCTTGTTAACGGTAAAGAAATAAATCCTGTTTTGTAATAAGAAAAGGTTGTTGAGCTGCTGTTGATGGTATGTAAAGTGCTCAAGATTCGAGAGCTGTTATTGTGGTACAAAATTAACACAACTTAAAACTCCTATACGCTTGTCCTTAGTTTGTTATTTGCTTAAAAAAACAAGTCTACTGTGGAAGTAGGGGGTTGTCTTTGCTGTTGTTGAGTGAAGAGCTCGCATAATTCAGATCTTGTAATTGTGAAGGATCCAAATTAGTCAAATGCTTCTTTAAGAAAGAAACAAAAATGTAGGTCTGACAGTTTCATAATATGCTACCATTCACTGATGCTTAAAACCCTTTCTCCATAGCCCCTTTTTTGCCTACAGGTGACCTCAATACTCCAATATCCTCCTCTCCTATGTCACTCCACATCAGGAATGCCTGACCCTGTGATTAGAAATAGTTATTTGTGCCTACACAGCCCTCAGTCCTCCCGAATCCTTTATTTCAGCACAGAGGATACAGAAGGATGTTGGTGGGTAAGGGTTGGTATGACTGATTGAGGTTATAAAAATGCTAGTTTATTATTTGTTAATTTATTTATATTTTACACAAATGGTTTTTTTTAACACAGGGAACATTACTTTCTGCATGTACCGTGCTACCCATTGAAAATCAAATTCATATGCCGACACTTAACTTATTCTAGCTTTAAGCCAGCTTCAAACTCTGTACAACTTAGAATGTTACTCCTTAGTTGAATGCTCTTTTAAAATGTCACTGCTTTTGTGACCTATTGCTTGGAGGCCTGTAAAAGGAATGAATATATATGAGTAAATATATATGATCGTTTCTTTTCAGAGAGAGTATGAGACATATAACGTGAAAGACATTCATGATACCATTGAAACATTCCATCATCATCATGAGTAGTGTAGGACCTAAGCTTCCATAGAAACACCTAATGTTGACTGTTTTGTTGGCGTGCTTGATGGATGACCTGTTTACCACGTTAAGCCTCCATTCATGGAGGGAGAGGTACATTCCAGCATGAATGTCCCCATTCAATGCCGAGGTGTCTGTCTTTATCATGGGGGACCTGGTTGTAGTGATTCCATCCCCGTTCAGCGCCCAGACTGTCTTTGTGTCTGCCGCACTCTAGCGATGAATGGAGAGCGGCTTTCTTTTGAGACTCATGTCCGGTCGAATCCATCGTCCTGGCATAAACAGACGTAATTAGAGGCCGGACAACAACAAGTTTAATGACCGGCAAACCGTAGAAGCAAAAGGTACATAGTATGTACGCTGGATGTTTCTTGGTGCGTTTTGGTCAGAGCCCAGAGGGTGAAGAAGGGTGTTTTTCAGTGGGGTACAGGTGAAAAGTATCTAGTAATGGGCTTAAGTACAGTGGAACCCTGTGGCATCAGGTTTAGTGTTGTGCTAGGGGTGTCGAGGTGTGTGGTTTTTTAATTGAAGTTGTAATGGAGGAAACCCTATTTGGAGGGAACGGACTCAAATTGGTGTTAATCTAGTAGAGAAAAGAAGCACTTGGAGGATTGGGATTGGATCAGGAGTTCTGACTTCCATGTGGGTACATTTGTGCACCGGTGTGCGGACTGAACTTAAGAACTACAAGCACAGGTAACTTATGCACCATATTTCTTGCTGTAAGAGCTGAGTGGTTAAAATTTCAAGAAGTGACGTGAAGAAACCAATTTCCAAATCTTATTTATTTTTGTTTGTTTCACAAGACAAATTCCAACAATGTGCATCGTATTTCAAAAGGTTGATCTTTAAGCTCCTTGACTTTTAATGAGAATTTTGGATGTCTCTGTTTGAAATTCTATTTGTTGTTTGTACTGGGTCCATTTAATGAGTACTGTGGAATTTGGTGCTTAGGGCCCATAGCATTTTGGCTTTACAGGTAGCCAGCCATAAGCGCAGAATTCTGCAGTAAGCAGAGCCATAACAACACTATTTACATGGTGTAACACAGGCATGGGATTTCTCAAGATTATCAAAACAGTAAATCAGTCACCATAGGGAGAAAGAGATAGTCCACTCTGTAGTTTTGTATTTGTTGGTAATGCACAGTCTGTAAACCTCCTTATTTTGTAACAGGTGGGAGGTTTCAGATGTAGAATAATGGGGAACCTAGGTCAGCAAGCCAATTTTCATGAATGTTCACAGTCATCAAATCTCATCCCAGGTTTGAGATTTGTCCATACCTTCACATTTCAATGAATCCTTTCATGTACATGTACATGTATCCTTGGTACTGTAGAAACGTTATCTGTTATGACCTTCTAGTGAATAAAACCTTCTGAGTGTTGGGACAAAGTTGGGGAAAAAGACTTAACTTTACATAATGGTGGAGGTTGCTTGGAAGTGAGCTTGGCCTTCAGATTTAGATATTGAAATGATTTGATTAAAAAAAGAAATGAAGTGGGCTATAAAGCTCATTGTTAACGTTGTAATTTGGATTTCATCTTCGATAGACATACATGTAGTTGTCATAATATTTGTGGTTATCACTGCAGTGGCAAATTCTCTGTACCTACAGAAGTTATGTTGTAACCAGTGATCATATTGATTGATTTTCATTTTATTTCTTTCACTTTATTTTCTTACTTTTTTGGGGTGGGTGGTCCTTTTTTTTTATCACCAAGATTTATCAGTGGTAATGGTAATTTCTCATTCAACACCCTTGGTAAAAGGTTGCCCCAACTATTACTAAATTTAATACCAAGCTGTTGCTAAGTTTATCCAAATGCTGTTAATCATCACTGGATAAAGAGAAATATTTTTGGCATGTTGTGGTTTTGCAAAAAAACCATGGTATCCCTTCATTGGATAGGAAGCTTGGCGTCTTGACTTTGTGTTTTGTTTCTGTGCTCTGATACCTTCTGACAACGTCATCGTGCCACACATGATGATCACAAATCATTTTTTTCCTCAATTTATCACACCATTGTGCGGTACAAACCACAGGGCAATAACTGCAGACGGTAAATAGTACAAGGGAAACTGCAGGTTCCGCGTGATTTAATTTGAAATCCCCATTTTGTAAAAAAGTCAATAAGATCACCGCATTGGTGAAATTTCGTGCTCATGAATGTGTCCGCTCAGCCGTGGTGTTTTTTTTTCTGCTTGTACCCATTGAGACTGTTTCAACTTGTCAAGTGTAATACCATTTGGCACCAACTCTTGTGTTGGTCACCGTCTGCTGAGCCTCAAAGAAACTGGAAAATAGGCCATCAAAGTTTTCTATGGATCCCTTTTCATTTTAGCATCAAGGAATGGATGATATTGTGATCCATCAGTAAAGCAGAAGGTCGTGAAAAGGGAGCGATTTGTGGATATAAATTGTGACGTTTTAAGTGCATGGATATTGTGACTTGTCCCCTCTCCCAATGCTCCTGAACTGGGTGATTGTGTGTAAGTCACTTGTGCTTGGAACAGTCACATAAAAGCCTACATTGTACATGTACTCTCCAACAAGAGCAGGCGTGTTGAAATTGATCCAAACAGAACAGAAATAATCACTGACAGCGGATGGGACTGGAGTGACTGCCCAGGTTTGAGCTGTTATCCTTCTTGTGCAAAAGTAAGTCCAAACTGTAAGTTATTCTGTGCTAGGCCCATCTCTACATTTACCTTGTAGGAGTGTTGAGTTTTCTGTGCACCTCATACACTTATTACAATAGCTGCAACTTTCTACATGTGGACATTTTACTTCACAAAACTTGTTGGTTTTTAATTATGCTGTGGTAAAACTACATGTTGAAAATTGAGCCTAAGTAGGTTTTGAAACTTTGCATGGTTACCATACAATCAAGTGCAGGCCTGGAATTAAACTCCGGTCTCTGCCTTGGTGACCTATCAAAACTTTCCCATAGACTTTAAGATGTTCCAATGGAAGTGCCATTTGCAAAATGGAAATGGCCTTGCTCTCTTAAGATGAAGTTTTAGGCCTGTATTGGTATCTGTGAAAGTGTGTGATTTTGTTGTCTTTGATGTTCAGGCAATCTGCAATGTAAGTGGGAACTGGAGGTTTCAAGTGTTTTTAAGTAATATGTGCGGCCCTTGGATGATCTGATTCTGTGGTCTGGTGGTCTGTGGTATATCATATCTTTCCTCCATGGTTGTACAGTGAACATGACACTACCAAACAATGTGCAACCATGAGACATTGAATGGAAAGAACACCCTTTCAAAATTCTGTTTATTTCTTCTACCCATTTGAGACCCAATTATTATGATTACTAGCTCTAGGATTTGTGCCAAAATTTAATCACTGACGTTGTAATCCATCTTTCAAGAAGCAGTCACCAAACAGCACGTTCAATAATCTCTCACATCGTACATTCACAGTCAATGTAGAAAACTTAATCATGCTAATGAAATCCCAGCACTTCCACACACTTAACAGGTCCCGCAGTCGTGCCAGTCACCAAACCTTGTATTATCTTTCCTTCTTCCCCTTAATTTCCTTGTACCATCCAGATTCCCCAGACTCATCTTTAATCACAATTGTTACCCACGGCGATTGGTGCCAATGATAGAATGAGATTCCTAATGAATGACACACTCATGTAACAGACTGCTAATATCTCCCCACAGGGGCAGGCGCTCAATGTTTCCTTCACATAGTTCCCCCTATGAAATCTCATATCATTCTCTCCCTGTCTAGTACCCCCCCCACCCCGTTGTTTCCCCCTCCAGTGATACTCTACTACATGATTGAAGGTGGTGTAGCACCTCAGTTATTGGTCTGGTGTCGGTGGGGGCTGGCACTGTATCTCCTTAGTCGCTCCTAGGTACAGGTGCAACAAGGGTGTAATGTGCATGCCCTCCCCTGGCTAGTAAACTGCAGAGTGGTGTTGGAGTCTGATACACGGCGAGTTATCCAAATAGGAGATGGAAAAGGGGGGATTATGACTAGGGTGTGTGGTATTTAGGTCGTTACCCTTCGGTCGAGCCACTTGGGTTTATATCATGCTCCCAATACCATGAGGGGCTTTTGTGTACATTATTAACCCTTTGGCGCTAAAATGCATGCATCCCATTGGACTTGATGGTGAGATACTCTCGGGGTGGCTGTGTCATTTTTCTGGGATTTGATGTCTGTGTTCAAATAAGCTCCCCTCCGTCTGCTGTATTCGTCTGCCAGTGTGTGTATGGATGGAGTCAGTAGTGCATTATAACCAGTGTTATTTGTAATTACCTGTTAGATGATGGATGCTGTTCACATTGTGTTCTGCATGTAAAGTTTGATTAACTTCTCATATGATGAGATAAATATAAGTCATTAGTTGTAAACCATTAGCCTATAAGAGATTGCCAATTTGGGGGATTTTTCACTGTTCGCTGAGTTTGACATTCTATTTGGGTCCGGTCATTGAACTGAATTTAAACCCTAGGAGATATTCATCAAAGTTGAGTTTTAAAAATGTTTGAGTTGACAGTCCATTTGTTACGAAAGAAATCTGCTTTGGGTATTGTATCATTATGCAGTAAAACTACACTACTCCGTTTGTATTGTAAAATCAACCCAGTGCTGTGTGCATGCAATTTACAATTTGCTATAAAAAGTTCAAGGAGGCTGTGTTAATCCTGAGTGTATGCATAAATCTGGCCTTACACATCCAGGGTCAGCCATTCAACTCTCTTCAAATCCATTTATACAACCCTGAACGTTTTACTGATCAAATAAGAACCAAATATGATATTTGTGCTGAGGCCTCCCTCCTTTCAACAATCAAAATGACTAGTTTGAAGAAAATCTGCAGAATAATTCATCATTCCCTTCCATCCAATAAATAAATGTATTTTTAGATAGAAGGGAATCGCCGTGGTAGGAGATTAATCACTGTCTTTAAAGGGAGTCCTCGGGATGGACGTTGGCCTCGCATGACTGCCAGTGTCACACCTCATCCATAAATGCATGATAGGGAAAGATAAAGACACAGAGCGTAGAACCACTACCGCCGGAACAAACGTAGAGTCAGCCAGCAGGAGTAGCATCTCCCCCCCCCCCCCCCCATCTTGCCCTTAAGGCCCCTCCAGAATGAACATGGCTGCCTCTTCAGACCTATCAAGTTATCACTCAAGTGGCGAGACCGTTCTCCAGCGGCCAGTCACCCCTGTCCGGTGATCCCTCCCCGTCTTGGGAAACCAACACGGCTAGCCGAGGGTTAATCTGATGCTCAAGTGCAGTGTAACTCGGTCTGGCCTGCCTGGTTGGAGGAAAATGTAGAGGACTAAAAAAAAACCACATCAGATGGTTGTGGTATTGCATCTGTATTTACTTGGAGTCTTAGGGTTGCAGCACTTAGTGAAGAACCTGGATCCTCAATGAGTGGGTTTCTTTGAAATTCAAATCTATATTTGTGAGGACTTAAAATCAGGAATGGTGCTAACTTGATTAATTACATTACATGTGTAAAACAAAGGAGAGTTCCTCCTCCACATTTTTGAAGTTGACACTCTTTTGTTGAGTTTTGGCTTTTGTTTCTTTATGTTGAATTTGTCTCTTTTGAACGTAATCCCCAAGAAATCATTGATGTGAAATTGTGCAATGAGAGGTGTAGCCATAAGTACAGTATACCATGAGATGAATTCATTATTACTGGGAAAAAAAGAGCATTGCAAAATTAACTTTAAAAAAAAAATAATCAAATGCTTTTCTATTATGTTAATTAGCTCTATGATTATTCATAGATTTGTCTTTAAAATTGTTTTTTTTACGATACCCTTGAGATGTTTCTTTGGAAAGCAGGTTCCTCAGAAGATGTTTTTAAAGTTGAAACCAACTCCTTGAAATCCATTATGAGTTGTTTGACTATGAATTAAATTAAGGAGCAAACATGTAGGTGCCTCTTATCTCCAAAGTTGTTGATGTTTGGACTGATTGTAAGTTTCTGGAAGACCCCCCTTGACTGGGGTGTGAGCCACAATGGAGAAGGAGTGTGTAATATGATTGGTCAACAATCCATCTGACCTCAAGTAGTTTCTGATGGCATTGGTCAACAAGTCTTGGGACCACAACTGGTCTCTTCTTTGATTGGTGGATCGATGTAATCGTGGGTAACCTAAACCTGGTTGTGCTCTGTCTTGTCCTTGGAAATTGTGACTGTTTGTTTGTCTTTAAAGTTTTGCTGTTTTTCCCAATCATTGATTTCAGACAGACATTGGCTTTTATCTAGTTTCTATTTGTGATCTGTATATAGTGTGATGCAATCATGGAGGTATATCATGATGGCCACGCAAAAGTTAACCACACATGTTTAAAATTCCGCATGAATTTAGGGCGGTTTTATTTCCTGGGAATTGGCTCTGTAGAGCGAAAAGGGCTTATACTGTGTGAGCTTGATTTTACAAAAGGCTGAGGAAAATGGTCAGTATGATCATAATGATAGCTTATCTTAACATGAATTTAAGTGCTTTGTGAAATAAAGTACTGGTAATACTGGAGCATTAAGGACATGGGTGTTTTGCTTATTTGAAAATAGAAGTTTCTTCAATGATAGATGGCTGCTGAATGCACTGCTTCACCTTGTAAGGTGCTTCATAAAACGTCTCATCATTTAAAAACTTGAAATGCCTGTCTTTAACAATAAGCACTGTGAGATGTTTGTAGAAAAAGCACTACTATATAGAAATATGATTTAGAATGTGTATTAATATAATGGTATTTAGGTGTTGATGTAAAACCTATTGTGATCACACTTTAGAAACTAAAGTGTATTTTGCCAGTAAGAACTGACTTCTTTGGGGGAGGGGCAGGGGGTGGACAAGGCCTCTCCCTTATGGCTTATTAAATCATTTAGGAAGTATATTTTACCTTGGGTGATGATATCAGTAACCTTGGAATTCTCAGGCTGGCTTTGAAATTAGACTAATATTGTTGCTCGTCAAGCTCCATTATCCTTACTTTATGTCGGTGTAAATATTTGGCTTCAGTCTCTAAACATCTATATCTCATTCTGTAACATTGTTAGCACAATCCCAAAACATGCACGGAATTGTTGGAATGTATTGCTTTGATGACAAGATATGATTACCAATGATGCCGGAATCTCCCATCTTGTAACGAATCAATGACAAAGATCTGTAACCAGCCAGACCATGCCTAGATAGACATTGTTTTTATGGTTCCACCCAGTGATATTTAGCAGTGTGCAAACACATCTGTGCCCCTTTCTGTTTTCGGAGAGTCTGTCCCCCCCTTACCATGCTTACCTTTGGCTTGGTTCAAAACATGGTTCAAAGAATCAGTGAGGTGAATGACGTACATGGGTAATGGAATGTGGTAGACTGCTATAAAGCTTGGGTGTTTAGTTTACCTTTATAGTGTGGTCTGGGCTTATTAAGTAAATGGACAAACATTGCCCACAGACTGGCAGCAATTGTGTATTTAAAGCAGTATTCAAAGTAACTCAGGGGATACAGGTGGCTGGGTTCCTGAACAACATCTGCCCATTTTGAAATTTTGATTGCCTTGGATTTTTTCTCAGCTAGATTTCTTTGATTTTGTAAAGGTAGGTTGTATTCTATTGGTATCAGTGGACTGTTTTGTAATGGCTCTTAAATAGTTTTTGGTGACAGTAATGTTGTGTACTCTCTTATCTTAAGGCTCGTGTGTGCATGGTGCTGGTATAGTGTGGCCTTCTTTTTTTCACATGCCGGTTGGAATAGAGTCATTTACATGAGGCTCCAACACTTTTCGCATCCAGTGATTGACTTGTATACATTGGGTGTAAGACATTTGGCCATACAAACCTCCAGTGATATGTGCTGTAGTGTTTGTTTGTGTGTGGCATTTTCCTGGCTTTGTGTGGTCAGTCTGCAGAGTAAAAGGGATTGTGCAGTACACTGCACCTGCACAAGTGCTCTGTGAACCCATAGTGAAATAGTACACATCACAGAGTTGTAACTCTTTCTACATCATAGCTGGTTGTTTCCATAGATTGCTTGCTTTGGAAAGGTTTTTTGTCAGCAGCATTGGCATTTATCTGAGACTTGAGTTTGAAACCATGTGCAGCAAGTAGTTTCCACTGTGCTGTGGGAAGCAGTAAATTACCCGCATTACCCTAATTCTATGATTAGCTGTTAGTGTTGTGGAGAAAAAGGTGCTTAAAAATTTGCTAAGCAAAATATACAGACTACCGGTCACAAGTGATGTACATGTACATTGCATGACATTTTGGCTGGTAACCTGTTTTTGCCAAGCAAGATTTTGTTTGTGCTGAGCAAAGTTTTGTGCTTATAAATAAATGAGCTTGATAAAATTGGGCCAGCTGGTCTTCAGAAGTTTTAAGTGCAGCACAATTAAGGGGGACATAATTGATTGTATATTGATGAGTCTGTTGAAGGAGCTTCTGTTTCTATCATCAATCTTTATCTTCAACTCCTCACTGTGTGACTACTGCCATCTCTAAGCAGATGGATTGGTCCACAATGGAACCTACTTGAAATGTACCAATTACAGAGATTAATGGACTTTGAGGGAAGAAGTACACCATTTAGTAAAGTGATTGTTGCAAAACATCTCAGGAGCCAGGAGATATTATCTGATGCCGTTACAATCCAGCAAAATGTTTATTTAATTGCATCATTGGTCAGGAAAATATTTGTAAATTACTAGACTACAATTTTACTTTGATGCAGTACAGACGTGGCTTTTCCTTGCTGTATGCTCTGACCATAGACTATCTCATAGTTTTTCTCAGCCTGTTGTTTGTCTAGCTATGTAGATAGGTTGATCCTAAGTTACTAAGTGTTACTATCAAGGCATGTTCATTTCTGTTTTGTAGCAAAACCTTGCGAGATGCTTAGAGGCAAGATCCATAAATCTTGCCACTACATGGACACATCTGAAATACAGGTCCGTGATCAAAGTATGCTTTGTGATGACACATTTAATTCCAGCCAAATTTCCTTGTTGGCTAATACCGCACACTCTCATTCAGTTTCCACTGATAACTCATAACGACACAGTCCTTCATCCCATTCACAGCGCGTGCTCCCAACAAAAGCGAAAAAACTCATTTTTGCAGACGTACATGTTGTGAACAAACGCTCACACATTTTGTCTGTAGTCTCGTGTAAGGGGGGTGAGGATGCAGTAATTGGAGATGATGGAACGTGTTGAGACAGTGCGTGATAATGTTGCATCCTGTGCTTGCCTCTGGGCTGTAATTCCCTGGTAATCTACTCACTGGAAATTTTTAAAGGTCATTACCACAGTATCTTTAAGACTTAAAAATAAAAAGTTCTGATAGACCTTTCGGAGAGTCTAGAAGGATAAAGAAGTTTTGAAATTAGGGATTAAGGTATTTTCTTACTGATGACAAAATCACATGTTAGTTTTTAGAGGGATGGAAATTTCTATGATAGAAATGGCAAACAGTCCAAGTACAGCCGTGCAGGAAGACACGAGGCCATATTGCTTATTACCTCTAAGGATTAACAATGAATAATGCAATCTGCAGAGCTCAGCTCGTCATGGATGCATGGATTCCCCTGCCTTTATCCTTTAAATAATGAAGTGAACGTCTGCTTGCTTCTTTCAAATAGAGGCAATACATGTGGGCTTGCCCAAGGTAAACCCAAATACTTACTCAATCATATACACCTCTGGAGGCATGGTCTGCTAGTGCTTTTTGACGGTACATCACTTATGTAAAACCCCAGCAGAAATGACAACATTTTCACAGATATGTTTAATATGTTACAATGCAACAATAACATTCTTGAGTGCAATTTTTCAACCCTTGAATGTGTCTTCTCAAATAAATAAATGCTGAGGAGGATTTTGATACAAAGGTTACAAAGAGAAATGTGGGTGGCTTGGGGCAGTGTTATGAATCATTTGCTTATACATGAGAGCTCTTGAAGATTGCCACTTGCATCAAGCGTACAGTGAGTTTGCAAACTTACCTCCAAATTGGATAATCCTAAAATCCAATTGTCATCCGTGTTGTACTTTCCCCTTTAAGACCTGCCCGTGTTCAATGCCCTGCAATCTTCATGACTAATATCACAATCGGAGTGCGTCCCACTGGACCTGTTAGAGGGTAATTTGTAATTTGTAATTAAACCCGGTTTGGTATTTTTTTTCTTCTTCTTGGTCTTCCTCTCCTTTCCCTCCTGCATCTCTCTCCCCTTTCTCCCCTTTCTGCTGTCTCTTTCTCTGATGGCCTACAGGAAGATCTGCCTACACTGTAAGTGTCCCAGGGAGGACCATTACATCATGTCTGGGGATCAGGAGAAGACGGTCAGCAGGATGATGACAGATTTTCAGAGGAACTCTACGTCTGATGATGACAGTGGGTGCGTGCTGGAGGAGTACACATGGGTGCCCCCAGGCCTCAAGCCAGAACAGGTACACAGATAGATATTTCCTTTTGGCTGCTTGTTAAAAAAGAAAATCAATTATAAGATTTTTTTGGGTACTGTTGTTTAATAGTTTATTTCTATTTGAGTTGCTGGTGGAGCTCTGAACGGCTCATCTTTTAGCTTGTAGGGAACGGGGACAGGTTGCTAAGATGTT
>CM021527.1:336512-354402 GCA_010994315.2 Pisaster ochraceus | reverse complement strand
ACATCTATTAGAAAACCAAAGCCAATATAAAAGATCTGGATTATCATTCTCTAAGTAAAGGCGTGTCTGGATAAATGACTTTAGCAGTTGCTATGGCTGAAATGCAGAGAACTCTTATTCCTTTATGTGGTCGTTACAGCCAAAGCATTTCCTTAATCCGTGCCCAGGGTAGGAGTGAGTTCTTTTTATTTTTACTATTCAAGTTCATTTTGGAAACCACAAAAATTGGTGTACAATCATTACAACCAGTGTACAATTAGTAAAGGATTTCATTATTTATTTGGAAATGTTTGCCCTAATCTCAAACACTTGTCCTTAATTTCCCACATCGTTAGGTTCACCAGTACATGAGCGCTCTCCCAGACAACAAGATCCCGTATGTGAACAGCGACGGTGAGAAATACCGCATCAAGTCCCTGATGCAGCAGCTCCCGCCGCACGACAACGAGGGACGCTACTGCAATGGGCTGAGCGAGGAGGAGAAGAGAGAGCTGAAGCTGTTCAGCACCCAGCGCAAGAGGGAGGCTCTTGGGAGGGGATCGGCAAGACCCTTACCCCTTACCCTGGCAGGGTGTGTCTGTTATCAGGTAGGTTCAGGGGTCTGCTAGGCAAATGCTTGTTAAAGTATGTGAAATTGCTGGTTAGTTGATTGCTTCCTGCGTATAACTAAAACATGGTTCTTAAATAGTGCGCATATCTTAGGAACTACATTTGTAGATCACCAGGCACTTTTCAACAGTATCCCTATGCATCAGGCAGACATAAACCATACCTCAAACTTTCTCAACTTCCTGGGGAGCATGCAACCTCAAGCTCCTTGTGTTAGCGCTAAGGGTCTAGTCCAACATAATACTGTTACAGCCCTCTTAGGTTCCCATTTGTACACCTGGGTTAAGAGAAGCAATTTATGATTTATTGTGTTACTCAAGGACACAAGTATCATGACTGGGATTCAAACCTACACTCCCATGACTAGGCCATCGGAGTTACAGTCCGATGCACTAGACCGCTCAGCCATGACTCGTCACATTTCTGTCAACCACTCACTGCACATGTAACTTCAAATTACATGTACCATTGAAATGAGAGTGTTCAAAGGAAACCTTTAAACTATGGCCCAGTGAAAAGGCTGGAGGAGGGATGAAATGACACATTTCTTGATCCCTCTGACTAACTTACCTCTAGAGATTTGTTGAACGAGTTGAGAGCAAATCTTGGATGGGTTGTTAAGCAGTGTTAAGGCTACTTGTAGAGTTTAACAACTTTTGATATTGCTTTCATTAGATGCTTACAAGTGCAGTTTTGTTGAAACTTTAGTGAAAGGCTGAGACAGTACAAATAATCTCTAGAAACTCTGCTCTATGGAAACGATAGCATAAGTTTGAGTTGATTTTCTGGCCGTTAGATAACTTCTGACTCAGAGGGAAATTAATGATTGATCAATAAGCCATGAGAATGAGCCACAACAAAAGTTCAGTCAGCGCAGCAGAAATTTGCTAAACCACATTTCAGTCTCTTTTATTTCCTCAGAATTCACCTAAAGGTGAATTTTACTTGTGAAATATTCCAGTTTACACCAAACTTACATGTATCAGCAAACTAATGTATGGAAAATTACAGTAAAAGATTTAGTTGGCTCATTTAAAAGAATAAACATTTGTAATTCAGGGAAAACAAAATTTGAAAAAATTAGAGACAAAGCAATTGTAGCTCTGTGATGTTTCTGTGAGTGATTAATTGTGATTTACAATAAATATCTATTGCCTCGTGAAGCAACAATATTATCAGATTTATACACAAAATTAGAAATGAAGATCCAAACGTTTCTCAAGAAAATTTGTGGCAGAGTCAATTTGCACAAAGCAAAGTCTCAAATTAAATATTTGTTTCTCGTATTTTCCGATCATCAATGATACTACATGTATGTCTCTATTGGTGACATTGAAAGACTTATCAAATGTGAACAATTCACATGCAAAATGGATATATATATGCATGTCTGTATTATAAGTGAAACAGTAACTAGACTTTACCGCCACGGTTGCCTGACTGTCACGAAGGCTGTGTAACATCCCCGGTCTCCAGCCAAGCTTTTGACATTCAAACAACAGACCAGTGTTATTAAAGCAACACGGCCGGATACCTTACACGAAGTACCAACGCTCCACAGTGTGAGATCATATTGATGTAATCAAGCCACACGGCATGGGGTAGAGAGAATGACCCAAACAGAAATAAAACGGTAGTTGGTCGCTGTTTTGTGCTTGAACCAGAGAAACCGGTAAACGGCAGTGGATATTTTACAGGCATGCCTGATCAAATGAAATTCAAATTCGTCCTCCCAAAGGGGGAAATAAGATGAATTTAATTATTTTCAATGAGGGAAAAACTTAAAATACATGAAAATGCATTGAAATAAATAAATATGCGGCGAGTGTTCCTTTAATAGAAACAAATCACAGGCATATCCAAGCAATGATGTTGCAACTGTGCAAAACCAACGTGCAAGAGTAAAAGCCTGCAAGCGTGGCAGTAAGGGTGGAAAATACTGGTATAGGACATATGAAACCTACCTGCAGTGGATTGATTGGTTCTGTTACCTGTCTTATGGGGGGGGTGGGGGCTGTTGATAATGTGTTTGGCCTCTAGGGGTATGGTTCAAGCCAGTTGCAGCTGTTGGGGTCTTAATATTTATTAACAAATTAATTTCTGGCCTAAAATTGTTGTGGAACTAGCAATAGATACTATCAACTATAATAGGGCTTGGCTGGTCGCTGTTTTCTTGCTTGTCATTCCTATGAAACTCAGGCCTACAGGTCTTGTAATAGCCACTGGCCCACTGACTACCATCCAGTCAATTTAGCACTCCACCAGTGACCCCACAAACAAACAAGTCCTGTAGTCTAGTGTTTTTGCAAACACATATTTGGGAAGATTTTCTAATGTTACGTAAATTGTTCAGTTTCAAACCTCCTCCTAAAAGATAAGCAAATACAAAACAGAAATAACTGTGCAAGCCTGAATTAAATGAACGCCACAGAGTCTGAGGCTTCTGTCTTCTTGGTCTTGGACTTAAAGATTTTCCAGTGGAAGTGCCTGTTGCAAAATGAAAATGGCCTTGCACTCTCAAAGATGAAATTCCAGGCCTGATTTTAAGTCTGGTACAAAAATTTTGGGTCCTGTGTGAAAAATGTGAGTTTCAAGGCCTGTGGTGCAGTGGAGATGGTGCATGTTGAAATGAGAGCTTGTTTGAGCCCAGTGTCCTAATAGCCCAGGAAGCGCTTTATGATACAAGTGTTTTAACATAAAGTGATTTGTATGAAGACTTGTCATTAAGCGGGGCAATGAATGGAAATTAATTCCCAACATTTATAAAGTTTGTTAGTTCAGGGTGTCCACTCTGATTGTCTGCAAACCTTCATCGGGTGGCAATTAATTACACCGTTTCAATCTGAAGTGCCTCCCAGTTTTCTCCATTTATCAACCTGATTAATGCCGGCACGCACTCCTCGACACTTTGTGTCATCAATAACACAAGACAAAATCAGTGTTATGGCGCGCTGAGCGAATTATAACATTAATGTATGACTATGTGTGATGTGTATACATTAGGAAATGGTGGAAGTGGGGCATGAACAGTTAAGCCGCCTAGACCTGATGAAATGAAACAAGAAAAGCTTGACTCGTGATGCCACTTACCCTTGACAAATGATGCGTACACATTGGTTGAATTATGTATACAGCGTAGATCCGTTTGGATTTCAAATGGGCTGCCACCAAGTATGAGTCAACTTGTGTTGCTTTGTACATCAGTCCCTTTCATCTCATAATATAATGGGAAGATTATGGATGAAGCCGACATAGGATTTGTGTAGTTTGTGTAATTTGTAACTCTTGTTGTGAAAACCAGGCACTTTCTACCAAAACTCAAAACAGGGTTTATTTGCTCATCAAATAAATGGGAAGAAGAGCTTTCAAATAATACCTCGTTAGGGCCTGTAATGTGTATATTTCTCAACATACAGAACATTTCAGATATCACATTAACATTGATATCATGGCATAGGTTTTTGGTTGCCTACACTTTCAATGCCATTTCACGCTTTACAAGAACTACCTGATTTTGGCGTGTGAGGAATTGCATATTTTGAAAAAGATTCTTTAAAACAAAAGATGTTCATAAAATAAAACTGACTTTTCAACGATACATGTATGTTGTTAAAATTTTTCATGAACTCATGAGGACATTCACCAATATGAGAATTGTAATTAATTGTAATAAATTAAATTGTATTAATGAAGGTAATGTAATTATTCTGTGTTTTATGTGCCATCATTTGGGAATTTTAGCTTTTGCAAACTTAGCCAATTATAGGCAATGTTGTTTCCTGGACTTTGTCCTATTCACACTTGCATCCAACCATCATCGGCACTGCCTTTTGTAACAAACCTCTCAACCATTTCAATCCTTCCAACAGTGCGGTAATGCAATCTGTGGTGGTGATATAGCAATCTCTGCCTCCAGGGCTGGTCACAACGCCTGCTGGCACCCGGCGTGCTTTGTCTGTGTCGTCTGCAAGGAGCAACTCGTGGACCTGATATATTTCTTTCGGGATGGCAAGATACATTGTGGCAGACACCATGCTGAGTCCCTCAAGCCGCGCTGTGCCGCTTGTGATGAGGTGAGTCAAGAATTGGGGAGAGTAACTGTGAAATTTCTAAGTGTCACACAATTTAAATTATGAAGAAAAAAAAGGGTGTTTGTTAAAAGAAATACGACAAATCAGATGTTGATGAAGGTCAGTTCTGATCAATGGATTTGATTTCAGTGATGAATTCATCATAATTCATCATAACTGGACATCAGGCCTGGAATCTCATCCTTGAGATTGCAAGGCCATTTCATATTGAAAAGGGCACTTCCTTTGGAAAATCTTTCAAGACTACAGAAATTCTTTGGAAGGGACAACAAGGCCAAGACCAGGGCAACAGAAGCCATGGCCTCCTAGCCTGTGTAATGTAAACTGGCACCTTGGAGCTTTCTGGGGTTTGCCTGTAAAAGCAATTACAGTGCTGTTAACTACACATTTTAAAGCTAATAATATAAGAAGAAAGTGGACATACATGTATGCAGCACACAGCTCCACCAAGAGGTGCTCAAGGTGCAAAAACTTTAGACTACAACTTAAATTTACAAACTCAATATTAGTTATGACGTATCTGCACTGATGTTTTAAAATAAAAGTGAAAGTGGAATGTCTCGTCTTTGGTAGCGATTGAAGGTGGATGCAAACTACCAGCTGCTACATCTAAGACTTACTGAAATCTAGACACAATGTGTGATGGATACTAGGTTTGACTAGGATGACAGTAATGCATATGGTCTTTGCATCGTAACTAATTAAGCAGTTGAATATGGAGGGTGCTCTGTCACTGTTAAACTGACAAATACCTTGCGGGAAAATTCAGGGATTTTTATCTGTTGTCAGATTAGGTTATCTGCCAAGCGGTTTCAATGCCCTTCTGTGTTTTGAGTGTTGTAACATTAACATGTTTTTTGCCTGGAGGTTTTTTTAAACAAGTTATTGCTATTGTGTTTATATCTCTAGATCATCTTTGCTGATGAGTGCACTGAGGCAGAAGGTCGCAGCTGGCATATGAAACACTTTTGTTGCTTTGAGTGCGACAAAGAGCTGGGTGGTGAGCGCTACATCATGCGGGAAGGGAAACCCTACTGCTGCACGTGCTTTGAGACGATGTTCGCCGAGTACTGCGACACCTGCGGGGAACCCATCGGGGTGGACCAGGGGCAGATGTCCCACGAGGGCCAACATTGGCACGCCACCCAGAAATGCTTTCAGTGCTGTACCTGTGGGACCTCGCTGCTAGGCCGACCTTTCTTGCCCAAGCATGGACTCATCTA
Organism: Pisaster ochraceus; assembly: GCA_010994315.2. Classification (NCBI taxonomy): domain Eukaryota; kingdom Metazoa; phylum Echinodermata; class Asteroidea; order Forcipulatida; family Asteriidae; genus Pisaster; species Pisaster ochraceus. The sequence goes on along the minus strand of CM021527.1, from coordinate 348,479 downwards.
CTGCAGCGGGACTTGCAGTAGAGGGGAGAAAGCCCCACAGGAGATGGATGATCCCATGGGGTTGGGGTCACCCAAGATGAGCCGTAGTCGTCGTCCGATCAACGTGGAGGAGCTGAATCTAGACAACTTGTCTGTTGTAAAGGCAGAGGAGGAGCGCAGCCAGCAGTCCATTCATCGTTCACGTAATCTATCCCGTCACTCTCTGCCAGACTTGAGGAGACAATCTCAGACTGCGGCTGAAGACAGGCGCCGGGCTAGTGTGAGAACTGCTGCTGAGAAGAGACGTAACAGCACAGCTTCTGCACAAAGTCGTGCCTTAAAGACTGACAAGGCCCACAACCAATATCAACCACCCCCAAACACAGAACAGATTCAACGTAGGGGGGCAAGTGAAGTTAGAACTGCCACCAATACAATTGGAGGCGCTCAGCGAACTCGCTCTACGCACAGCATCAATGATGAGCGGTACATTATCCCTCGGACCGATAGCAGTTATCGACATGGTCTGGTACCCAAGACAAATGCCAATTATCATAACGGAATGAGAAGGCCTGAAACAATGGGACACTACGGAACCCAACCGAGGAATCCACGGGAGAATGACTATTTTGACAGGAAATCAAATGTGTACCACTCAGAGAGAGTAACTGGACGATCTCGATCAGAGGTCACTTTGGACCAGAGGGCTGCCATGGATCGCTACGCTCGCGGTCGCAGACGTGGTTACCACGATGACTATATCTCAAGCTCGTCATCTTCAGAAGACGAGGATTATTTCAGTCCGAACGATCATGGCAAGCCGAGAATTCGTTACGTAGAGACCTATGCGCGGGCGAGGTCACAGTCACAGCCATCCAATCAGAAGCAGCCAGGTAGTCGGAAGAAAACCAAGAGGAAGCCAAAGAATTGTATCGTGTCCTGATTGCTCAAGTTACTAACTAGAAGTTATTTATGTGCTGTGTGGCTTTGTCAAATAAAATCATTGTTTGGCCATGTACAAAAGAATAATAATCGTCTTTAAAAAACAGAAAGTTTGGTTGTTTTTTTTTATTCATGTTAATACATTTCTATAGTTAAATCTTGCATGTGTGAATATTTTGGAGGAGCATGCAAAGGAATCAGTGCATTGATATTTCATTATATGAAGGAAGACTTTTTTTATATGAGATGTCCATTCTGTTTGTTTGCCCATTAGATTCAGTTGTGAATTATGATTATTGTCAGTGTACACATTATAAACAAAAGGCTAAATTTGCAATTACATCAACATAATAATTAAGAGCTTCTATGCTATTTAAAGTACAGCCTTCCTTACTAGGGTGAGTCACATTGGGGAGGGGCAACTCAGCTCTTTTAATGTGTAAGAGTCGTGTAAGTACATCAGGCTTGGAATTACACAGATGCCATGGCCTCTGTTGCCCTAGTCTTGGCCTTGGTGCCTCTTCAAAAGTTTCCCATAGACTTCAAGATTTTCCAGTGGAAAGTGCCCTTTGCAAAATAAAAATGGCCTTGCACTCTCAAAGATGAAATTGCAGGCCTGGGTACATAAATATGTTACAATGTGTTTGTACAAATGCTACTTGATTCATGTAGTTAGAAGAATTTGTCTTTATTGGGACCAAGGAAATAAATCTACAATTTGGTGCTTAATTCACTTTGTAACACTATCTCCATGAAACATGTACAGAACCATTTGTTACTTTTTACTAGTGTTGTCTAATATTTTTCAAAGTAAGTACTCAAGGCTGGTTACAAAATACCATAAAAGGTAAACTGACCAGGAAAAAATGACTGGTAGCCTTCGCTCTGTTAAAGTTTAAAAAAGCAGTGCTTCTGTTTTGAGTGAAATGGTCTTTATTCTTGACCAAAAGCTTCTCTGAAACCCAACAAATTTGTTGTATCTTCTCTTAAATGCAAGTGTTTTTTAATCCAGTGACACTTTGTAAAACGCTTTGACAAGAATTCTCTGATGCTTTGTGTTAGTAATAATCATAATTGCATGAGTAACTTACAACAGAAAAAATACTACAATTCATTTTGAATGGAGAGAAATAATTGATATAAAGATAAAGCAACTTTAAAGTTTCAATACTTTTAAAACTTTCTTGAATTTTCTGGATACATTTTAACTTTCGAAAACAACTCTGGAGTTGTATTTAACCTTGCCTGGAATTATGCAGATGTTCTTTTTGTAACAAATGCTCTTTTTCTATTTAATTGTGTACAGAATTGAAATTTACGGTACTTCTGATGGACTTTCTCAACTTGTTAAGTACTGTGTTGTTAACTTTATAATGTTTTTTGCTGTTGAGTATTTTCTATAATGGCAAATTGAAATAATTTTCTGCTGTTTGGGAAAGGTGACTTCTCTCATTATTTACACCAACATCACTTTTTACTATTGTTGTTGGTGTTTTCTTGTGGTTTTTTGAACCATGACATTCAAATCAAAATTTGTGCTGATATAAGGAATATTATCTATGCCATCAGCTGATTTAAGGATTAATATCTATGCTATCATAAGATTGGACTGTAATTCGCATTGAGCTAATCGGATAACTTTATATTTTGAAATGTGAAAGATAATCAGATCGTTACTCAGTAATTGGGTTTGTAGAATTCTCACTTGGATCATGATAGTTGTACTTAAAGCAAGACGTGTTGATTGAGAAATCATTCGGCACTATTTATGCAGACCTTGATTCTTATTTTTAGACCAGACACTTGCTTTGAGGTTAGGAAAATGTCAGAATGTCTCAAGGAGATGTCTGAAGAACTCAAAATAAGAGTTCATTTTTTTCCCATACAGCCTTTAAGCAGGAAACATTCACTGATAAGTGCAGCTGCTTAGCAAGTATTTGCAGGGATCTACCTTAGTTACAGACAGTACACCAGGGCACAATTTAGTAAAGCTTGTAAGCTCAAAAGCTTGCTAAGCACAGAAGAATCATGCTTAGCAGAAGTTTGTTACTAGCCAAAATGCCGTAAAGGCTTCGTTGTTGTGATTGTTGCTTCACCCATTTTTTGATAGGGAAGGAATTTCTACTGAACAGCTTTATGAAATTGAGCCCTGTCATGGTGTTTTACTGGTGGGCATGATCACATGTGCTTGGCAAGTTTCTGTGCTCACAAAGAAGGGGCAGTGGAAGGAAAGGATTCTATGGTAAACCCTTTGAATATTTCGCAAGTATTCAAAGGTTGGGCCAAATGTTGGGTGATTTTGTGTCCCTCCTACGTAAAAGCAATGTCCTTGGGATCTTGAGGTTTCCAAAAATAGTCTATTGTTTCAGTCCAAGCCTGACAAGGCTTGAAGTGGTACACATACATGTAATGCTGTTTGCAAAACATCCTATTGCCGACCTGACTTGAAGTTGACCTGAACTGTGAACAAAAAATGCGATAAATCAATCAATTTCTTTCGGAAATCCCACACATTTCCAGAAACCATTGGGACTTTATATTATTCAATTTGGCTGGTCATTACTTCAGCTTGAAACATTTTAAATTGTCCATATGGGCTGTCGATAGTTACTCATTGAAGTCTGTTGATTTCAGATGCATCATAAGTTGTACACTGTTTTCATTATGAAAGAACACATCACATGTTACACTGGGACCATTTGTACCAGAAAATGCTAAAAATTTATTATATTAAATTGAGCAATCATTTCTTTTAAGACACGTAGTAGAATACGACTTTTCAAAACCTACATTTTTCTTCAATAAGGCGAACATTGATAATTGATTCAGTAATTGATTCGTTAATGTACCGGTTGAGCTTGTGTTGCTTGGCTATCGTTTGTGTTCATACAAATCCCAATAAATATAAATTTTATGTAAATGTTTAAAAAGTATGTGTTTGTAAAAAAATATTAAAGAAGACCATTTGGAAAAAATATAATTGAATGCTGTTGGGTTTTTTTGTACATGTGTCATTGGATGATAAAACGGACCACTTTGGAGCTTTCCAGTCCTGCAGAAATCAAGATCTGCATGCGACTTGGCTGGGCTTGAACCCTTGACCATGCATTTTGTGCCCAATTTCATAGCAAGCAGCCAAATTGTAGGTCTTTATCGAGTTTAGTGATTTAACCCTGCCAGGAGGTGATGGGTATCAATTTCTGCAAATAATTTGCATTCCTTGATGCCCAGGACCATCATCACGGTGTGCCTTGAGCCGACGAGAGCCCACTCTACACCAAATCCTACTTCTACTCAAGTCACTAGGACCGAAAATGTTATCTTATTTGCCAAAATATGGCTCTGCTATGAAAAGTCCTAATTAAAAGAAAAGTTGGCATTGTTTGGAATTCAGGGTAAAAATTGGCGGTCTGATTCAGTATCATTTTATTCGCACATTGTCTGAACAGATAACGTCCATTCCAAAGTCAAAAAGCAATGTATAGAACTCCGCAAAATTCATAATCTTATCTGGGTGAACGTAAATGTTACTGGTGAAAATTGGCGTCGAATACAGCAGAATTCATTGCGGGATATATCTTGAACACAGCCGCCACATTTTCACTTGGTATTACAAAAGACAAGGTAATTACCTTAATGAATGAACAAGTGGCGGTTGGATTCGGCATATTTTCCCATGCAATTATTGTACAAAATTATCTATTCAATTTATAAACGAGACAAAACAGATATCTCTTTTTGGAGTGCTTTAAATGAAGCCACTATTATTTGCATTGTTAGATTTTATTATATCAAACCTATTATAGAAAAGGCATAATACAGTACATGTACAGTATACAGCTTCTAATAAATTTGTGTTACATAAAATGATTTTAGTTTCCGATCTTCACTTCAAGGTTTGGTCATATATTGGTTTTTGTCAATGTTATGCTGATTTATAGGCATAATTATTAAATAAAAGTCACCTGTGAAAGTTTCAGCTGAATACAGTGTCCACCCGTTTCATGGTTATTTTTATACAAAGAACGTCGAATCCATCTCCATTTAGCGAGGCGACAGCGGGTACCAACCGCATATCTGGCCGCAGCATTCACAAGCGGACACCAAGATCATTGGAATTTCCAAAACTCGCCTTGGAGATTCATTTTTTTCAACATACTTTTATTGACTTCAACTCAACGGGGGCATTTCAGGCGAAATAATTTGGCAGGATGCTCACTACCATACAATCTATTAGACAAGGAGGCTTTCAGATAGAAATTACACAGTATTGTTTTCATGGTCATTACCAAAGTACGTTAATAAACCGTACTTTGGTAATGAATGACCAAAGCCTCCTTGTCAGAAAGATTGTATGGTAGTGAGCATCCTGCGAAATTGTTTGGTCTGAAACCCATGTTTTTACCTTCAAGGTATACGCTAACTTGAGGGTAAAAACTTGTATGTTCATCTCATGAACACAACGAGATCCCAGGCGTAAAATTAATAGTGAATAAAAAACATTCAACAAAAATTATAATGTGTTGAAAAAAATTACAAGAACTTGCTTTTAAATAAATACAAATTTTAACAAGGATTTGGGAAAGATTCTGTTTCTGACCGCCACCTTTTTATTTGTTATGAGAAAACTAACCAGTAAGCCATCAACGAGTTAAAACAAATATGCAGTCAGATTCAGCATCACAGGTGTTGGTTTCAATATAAGAATAATGTCATCCTTATAAGTTGTTCATTTAATCTAGTCCAGACTTAAGTAAATTATCTGGCTACACATTTTTGGCTTAGTTTTGGTAACAAAATATTGTTTGAAATTCTGATCAATATTCAAAATCGCTCCCTGCCTTCAACTCTATTAACTCTGGCACATAAAATAGTTAGATTTACCAAAAATATCTTAAAATATTTAAATTCAATATAATATAATATAATATAATAAAAATGTTGTTTACACAAGTATTATAAATTTGATACTATTGATTAGTATTTTCAAATATAATCCAGATATCACAATAAGCTTGATCTCAACTATAAGATTGCACTCACCACCAAAGACAAACACTCACCCTCACACACCGGTGTTCTGTACACTTAGTGTTTCAAACCCTGTTTTATGTGGATCTATTTTGTTCTCAGGTCCACACTTCATATGTAATGCTTACCCACCACCAGATGTAAACACTCACCCACTCACCACCACATGTAAACACTCACCCACTCACCACCACATGTAAACACTCACCCACTCACCATCACATGTAAACACTCACCCACTCACCACCACATGTAAACACTCACCCACTCACCATCACATGTAAACACTTACCCACTCACCATCACATGTAAACACTCGCCCACTTACCGGCAGTGAGTTTAGGCTTTTTGTTTTTTGTTTTGGCTGGAGGTAAGTGGGAAAGTTGTTGGGACAGTGACTTCTGTTTTAGGATAATAAAACTATGACAAACTAATGACAAACTAACTAATGAGGTTTGACTAACTGTGAAAACGCCTGAAAACTTGTTTGCTGGCCTGGGTGTTACAAGATGTTACAATTCAGGTTTACAGACTCTCTGTATCACAAGAAATACAAAACTACAGGTTTATACACAATAAGGATAATTTCTTTCTCTATTTAGTGACTGCTTGAAAACTTCTTTTTAAAAAACATTTGAGAAAATCTTGATATCAGAAAACAATCCTGAAAAATCACACTGGATAAAAAACAGGTAAATTTACTTAAAATTTGTTGAAAATGGTGAAAAGTGAAAATACAAGAATGGTCAAGTGCTGGTTGTGGTGTTAATACAAACAGTTTGAGGCTTAACTTGGCTGACATCACAGACGACGTGTCAGTTTAATCTTGATATCATAATGGGCTTTCATTACAATGTGGTTAGACACAACTACAGGGTGGTCAGGATGCAAATCCAGGTGGAATCTTTTCAACAGACGAGCCAGTAACACCTTCTCCTCATTCATGGCAAAATTCTGTCCGATACAATTCCTGTATGGCAAAGAAAACAAAGGTCTCATCTTAAAAATAACTTCAAGTCTGCTCATGGAGGAGAGTAAGTTTTTACTTGTACTCGCTATTATTGTACGTATTTCAGGTTACACTATGTATTAATCTTGTTGGAAGAAGTGTTGGCTTTGAAACGAGCCAGTTGGTTTGTTTCTCATTGTTTTAACTTGTGTTAAAAAGTGGGGCAGCCATTTGATTCCTGCGAGCAGTGGCGCTAACCCATACAAAAATCTGGAAAACAATATTCATCAATACAATTTGGTTTTACCCTTACACCGATGTGTATTAAGCACTATAAACTCGGAACTGTACTGAGCTCTGTGAAAAAATCCACAGGTAAACCACTCGGGTGGGATTCGAACCAACGAATTTTGCATTGTTAGAGCAGATGTCTTACCACTAGACCACCAAGCTAGCCCAATGGCTAGAGGCAGGTCTGAATCCCTAGCAGCGGGTACCACAACGATTTAATTTATGTTAATTCTTGCATCAGGGGTAAATAATATAATTTGGTTGTATGCCTTACACCGATGTGTATTAAGCACTGTATACTCAGTGCCTATATTATTTATCCCCGATGCAATTAAATGGACGACTTTCTGCACTAGCTGTGTAAGGAAAGAGTGCCAACAGTTTGGTTGTTGAGTTACTGAATGGTGTTGGACTGAGGACTGTACTAGTAAACTGATTATGCTATGCATGATCAAGCATACAACCATAATCAGAGTCCAACAGTTAGGGTGTTGAGTTACTGAATGGTGTTGGACTGAGGACTGTACTAGTAAACTGATTATGCTTTGCATGATCAAGCATACAACCATAATCAGAGTCCATCAGTTAGGGTTTTGAGTTACCATATGGTATCGGATTTTGTTAGAGTGAGGAAGGATTCTAATAAATCACTCAAGGAAGGTCTGAGTTAAGACACACAGTGACCTTTGAGAATCCTAGTTGTTCAAAGTGATGATTATTATGACAATATACCTTGGTCCTGCTGCAAACGGAATGTATGAGAACGGGTCCATCTTCTGAACATTCTCCTGTGAGAAACGATCAGGAATGAAATCCTGCAAATGTAAAGAGGAAGATATGTTAGTTGACAAGTGTAACATTAGTCCATCTCCAAATGACATAGACTAGCTACAATGATTACAGAGGCTTATGCTGCAGTGCATTACTCTCCCTGGCTTTTCATTTGCTTGAAACTTGAATTTTAAAGTAAGAACCACTGGACTTTTCAGCATGTGAAAGCAAAACAATCTCCCTTAACAAGATGCTGGCCAAATGCCAGGTAAAACATGTGAGGACCAGTAAAAAGTAGTCGTGCTGCAAATTCAAAGCCTTTCCAAAGCTTTGTGTAAACCACTGCCTGCACAGATTGTTCACATGTCTTCAAATACAAGTCCCATACAAATAATGTTGAAAGAAAACCTTAAGGCATAGAGTAGTGAAAAATACAGACACCTCGTGAAACGACGAGCTACCTGGTCCTGCTGGCTAGTCACCGAAAAGGGAAAACTAAGACTTCTCTCTGTGTTTAGCCTTCCATTTCTTCCATCATTTATGACAAAGATGAAGAAACTAAAGCTCACCATATGATCAGGCCATACTTCTGGATTATGGTGCAGGTTGTACACAGACACGTCAAGCGTTGTCCCGGCTGGGAGTATCTTGCCGTCGATTTCAACCTCCTTCTGGATGACTCTCTGAATGAAAGGCACTGGTGGATACAGCCTCATGGACTCCTTCAGACACTGTACCAAATACTTTAACTTTCCTAAGTCATCCCTGAGTTACAAATAAGCCACAGAAATGAAATGGAAATCATGTCATTTGGCTCATACACAACATACTCACAAACGATTCATAACAAATGCAGAGATTTAGTACAGATATACAAAGTTCAAACCGTGCATCATGTAATAATAATAGTGTACATTTGTAAATTGCCATGTCTGTCATAAATGAAACTCTTGGTGCCGAATGATCAAATCTGGTAGAGATCATTATTAAGAAGGATTCTTTGAGTCAAAGTAACCATTATATCAACCTTTGAAGGAATACATGATGAGATGGTGCATACTGCTGCCAGACTATTTCAGACACACTGTGATGGGCCCCTTCTCTTTACATTAGGTGTTCTGGGTTCTTTAATGTTCAATCCAAAGGTTAAGTGTCTTGCTCAAGGACACAAGTGACGAAACCAGGACCCGAACCCACACTCTGATAACACCAGAACTTGAGTCTGACCAGTCAGCCACAACACATCATATGAAAGGGATACGCATACAAACAGCAGCATTCATAACTGACTCAAAGTAGATCTGAACAACTTAACACACAGCATTCTCTGAGTTCTAGCTCTGTATGGTTCAAACCTCATTCTTGGAAATCAGACAATTTATTCATATTCACCATTCAATGATGTCGGAGTCTCGATCTTTCAACAAATCGTCAATCTCTTCCTGGACTCTCTTCTGATGTTCAGGGTGCTTTGCTAAAAGGTACAGCACCCAAGTCAGACTGCTGGCCGTGGTGTCATGGCCCTCAAAGAGAAACGTATCCACTTCATTACGGATCTCCAGATCGGTCAAGCCTTCTCCATCTGTGTCCCGGGCAGAGAGCAGGATGTCCAAGAAATCAAGATACCTGCGACCGGAGGACGTGCCATTTACCTTCAAGCCATTCTTTTCCTAAAAAAGGATTTTTGCAGAAATTGAAAATCTGTAAAATATGAATGAAAGTAACCCATCACACAACCCTGCATCTTATTCACATCATCAAAAGGGTAGTTTCATTGTGACTGTTACATGAACGCGGGTATTGAAAATCTGGTTTCATGGGAGATTGCCTCGACTATAAAGCTTGCAGAAAACAGAGGGAAAAAATATAAAAATTTGTTTTGTACACCAGAGCTTGATAAGATTTAACTTGTGAATTTGTTGATCCTTGTAAACTTATGTAATGTGACACAACATTTTGCTTAACATTAAAGTTGATTCATCAGCTTACTTATTGTTATCAAGTAACAAACCACAAGCGAAACTGACTGGCAAAATTTCAAATAATTTGGGTTTAACCAAGAAAAATTGACTGGAGCGGGACTCGAACCTGCAACTTCTGCATTAACATGCTGGTGCTCTACCAACTGGGCTATCTAGCCCTAATGTTGGCAGACTCCTTATTTTGTCAATATCTTTGTTCTGGGGTTGCCAGTCAGAAGCCATTCAACCTGTAACTGCTGTATACCCAGGAATCACACTAAGTTTATGATACAAACTACAAGCACCAAACTTTTTATTTCAAATTTCAAGTAATAAACAACAACGAAAAAATGACTAGGTAAATTTTAAATAATTAAGGGTTGAACAAAGAAAAATTTACCTAGTTTCCCTTGTGGTTTAATAACTTGATACATGAGATAGAGGTACAGAGAGTATTTTTAATTGCTTACTAGTTCAGCACGACGATCACAAATTATATCATCAGAAAACTGATGCACAAAAGTACAGTTTTTGTGATACTTTCTTCCAAGACTTGACATGTTGAATAGAACATCAAAATACATCCAGAAATGGCTGTCAGAGGAAACACATTCAAACAAAATGTTTAAAACAAATTTCCTGCCATCTCTTCAACATTTCCGGATTATTCACTTTGACTATTTATCTCTGGTAATTGAAATTAAAGAGGGACCCTAAAGGTTCAATTCAGTTTTATGATGTCCTAATTTTACAATAGAGAGAGTCCTTATGAACAAATACAAGTCTCTGACCATGTTCAGACACAGTACTAAAATTAGACGCCAAAAGGTCTAACTTTATGACCAGCAGGGGGCAGTCGTAATAAAAAAACACCTTGCGTTCAGACAGCATGGAGTTAAACCCGAAACGGTTTATCTTTGGTTTTAAGAGGTCAAACAGCAGCGCGACCCCGTTATGCCAACATCCTGTCTCTTCACAAAAACCGTTGTGTTTATCCATTCACATGTGTTGCATAACGATCCTATGGGTCAGCAGTTCATCTGTTGTGAGTTAAACCGGATGTGGTCATTTTTATTCTGTCCACACACAGTGCTAAAAGATAAACCCGATCCGGACTAAAGATAAACCCCCCTGCTCGACGGTCTAACTTTTCAGGGTTAAACCAGATTCGGACTAACTTTAGAACCGTTCAGACACAGAGTTGAACTCGATCGGGTTGAACCATGAGTTAAACCGACTTTAGTACTGTGTCTGAACGGCCTCTATGTTAGACCGTTTCGGGTCTAACTTTAGTACTGTGTCTGAACATGGTCTCTAACCTCACTTAAGAATGGTATGAAATGTCTGCTTATTTGGTACTCATTCAGAGTGAAGTTTGAAACACAACGTTATTGGATGTTAACAATAAAATGGGTCTGTACACAGTTCATTTGTCAAAAGATAAAATTAAAACCCATTTTAAATATGATGGAACTTGAAGAATGAATTAAAACTTCTTGTATCAAATGTAAAGAGCCATAATATTGAAATGTTGCATCAGTGGATGGTTTGGGAGGTTAACAAGCTACACTAGAAGGGTATCTAACACAATGGCATTTGACACCATCTTAACATGAGGTTAGAGACTTGTCATTTCCCTACTTTCATTAGGACTCTATCTGTTTGAAAATGAGTGCATCACAAAACTGAATTTGACCATAAGGAATGTAAACAAACGCTTCGCACAATGGTCCATTGGAATAAGAAAGCTTTGAAATACAAGATGATAAAGTTTGGGGAAAACCCCAAAATAAGGAGAAACCTACATAATCCATTTGGTGCTCAATATGGAAAATGGCTATGGTGGTGCCCCTCCCACCTCTACTGTGTCTTTATTGTGTGCTTGGAATCCCGAGAATTCTTTAGCAAATTTTAGGAGAGAGGTATTGCTGTACAAGAGGAAAATAATGTGATAAAGTATTGGAACAATGGGGGGGGGGTACCTCTGCCCCCAAATCTTGCATGGTATAACATAATCAGGCAGAGTATAGAAACCAATGCAAC
>CM021527.1:224371-237545 GCA_010994315.2 Pisaster ochraceus | reverse complement strand
GGACCATGTGCATCCCCAATTAATGTCCGTGCCCCCCTCCCCCCTCCCCATTTGAAATCTGGACTTTTAGAATTGGAAATTTCCAGAGTAAAATGTTACACTCTAAATCCTTTAAAACTTTTTCCATTTACAGACAATGTATTATTTAAAAAGGCGCTGAAAAGGGTCATGATTAAGAAAAAGGCAAACGGAGACTTGGCCAGAAGTGCTCCACCTAGAAAAAATGGTGCACCCTCTTGTTCCCCCTAAAGTTTTACCCTAGGTCAGCGCTGCTTGAGATAACTTACTTTTGTCATGTAGGAGCTCTCTATACTACTATATCATTCTTATGAAAAACTAATTCAGAATTTTGTTCTAGAAAATACAAACATAACTTTTGGGAGCCAAAACTATGATGTTTATTTCTCCTTAAGGCATGTACAAGGGTTGGGAGTACTTTAAATCCATTCTACTGACATGGTGGAATGTGTGGAATGAATCAATAATGACAAATGGGCCACTATAGAAATTTATGAAGAAATTGATTAATAGAAGTTGCCAACAAATACATAATTCTATTTTCATATTCAAGCTTTTTCCATGTCTTATTTATTTCAGCACGGATTATTTTAAAAGTGAAATTGATGAGATCATTCATTTAAGGCTCATTCACCAGAGGTTGGATTAGGAATTCTCTGACTGTGCAACTGTGTACATTGGAATCTCAGACCACCTCCAAGCTCAGACTCGGACTTTGATAATGATGTACTACAGTCAGCAACAAACACTACTGAGTACATTTGAGATTTTGAGTTCACACTTGACCAAGTTTAATGCTTTATGTTGACATTGACAAGTGGTCAGCATCTGTCTAACAATTATACTAAACAACTCAGACCCATAAATGGCTATTGTGGACAAAATAGTCATCCACAACGACTTTTCTTTGTCAAGGTTTAGAACCAAATTTGACACAAACACAAACGCCCCAGGACACTAGGTTCCAGATCTAACCATGGCAACAGAAGACATGGTCTGGATGCAGTCAATCTGACTACAATTTGTAACAGTCCTACGGCTGGTCATACATGTTAGTAACATGCATCAGGAAATTTTTATATTGAGCCACAATGTTGAGCAATGACATTTGCAAGTTATAAAGCATCTTTTTTAGATGATTAGTTGGCTAGTTATCTAATTTATGCTAAGTAATGAAATCTATAAATGTTTAAATGTAAACCCACTTTCCACATACAAAAACCTTTAAGTTTTTCTTTTTTATATTGAATTGTATGGCATTGGAATAAGGCTACATGAACAATCATCAAATAGTTACTTCCTTTACAACAATAACCATTAATTGACGTTAATTTGAAGAACAATCTTTTTACAGATGGGTTTGCTTCAAAGTCTCCTCACTCAGTACTCTTTCAATCAACACTCCTGATTTGTATGTACCTAGTATCCACATTACATAGTCACTGTAAATAATCGTATCCCTGCAGGCCCCTGTTATATAAAATAAAACATCCACAGCATAGAACCTCTGATTAAATCCTATTTATACTCACAAACAATTCTAGAATGATACATGAGAATTCTTCCCTAAAACCAAACCCTCAATGAGTTATTTTAACCCATTTTTCAGGGGTGTGATGTTACGGTACACTATGAGTAACATACCTTTTGGCCAGTGTGTAATTTAGTAAATGAACTCCTCTCTAGACACTCTGTGGAGTCTCCATCGGTGAAGGCTAAGCAGAGAAGTACCATCCATCCTTCCCAATCAGCAGACGACACCACCTGCAGTGGCCCTGTGGGTGATAACCACTTAACAAATCAAGAGTTCAGCATGGAATGATTGCTATAATCATCCAGCTATGTAAACTTGATCATAGTAACAGTCAAATGAACAACACACAGCATTGTGATCAGAGACATTTCTGGCAATGATGAAACCAAGGATGCCTTAAGAGTTAACTTAATCACTGTAGCCGAGATGCAAGAGATAATATGTGGAGGCTGTAAGAAGTTCAACCGTTAAATATGCTACATAGGTCTATTCAAAGTATACTTTTGACCTTCTTAAATCTGTTATGTAGATTTATAGTATGTACTTACTAATTCAGCCACAAATTACAATTGTCTTCAACTGTGCATATAAATATTAATCATTTTCTTAGAGATCCATTGTGAAGCCAATTGACAAACACCAGGACAAGCTCCTTCTATTTCTTTTAAATGTCCTGGACTTGATTTCACAAAACACTAAGATTTATCTTAAAATGATCAGTATTATCACCATAGTGATTTGTGCTGTAACTTCACACTTTGCCTTGCAGTTAAGAATGACATATTAACTCTTTGTGAAATTGGCCCTGGATGTTTTAAGTGCATTACACAATACATGGGCCTAACAGCTTATTGCCCATCCAGAAGACACATGGACTGATATTGACCTGTCATGCCCCAGACTAGCCACAGACCATAATGACAATGCATGAAATGGTCTCCACCTGACCATAGTCAAGAGCACTTATCTGGCTTTTCAATTGAGCTAAGCCGTCTAGGAAAAGTAACAATCAGGTAAACTTTTCATTCTTCAACTAAATTTAAGTAAGCATTAATGTGAAACGTACATGGTACAGTAAAGTTGCATGACTCATGACTCTGACCATGCTGTGACTCAACATAAGGGACTTGAGGTATGAGGATTTGAATAGAAGTCTGACAAAATATAAAGACATGAACTTTCCTTGAGGTAGATTTGGCTTTTTTGAATGGATCAACCTCTTAGTGCAAGTTCCCTTCGGCATATCAAGTAACTCCTTTGGGTCATGTTCAGAGTCCCATGATTTGCAGAAACCTAACTGAGTTGTTCTCTACAATAATACTCAGTTTTGACTCATGAATCTAGGAAGTGTACCACCACCCCCAAGTGAGAAAACCTACCACGTTCCTGTGCAGGGAGTGTGTTATTTACATCATCCACTCTGTCAATACTAGGTTGCCTGACAATGAAACCCTGTTTGGTGAATGCCTTTTCATAAAGTGGGAGGTCACGATTGATGACACCAGTTTGACCTCTGACCTCGATTGATCTTGACTTTGTCGTTTTGATTTGTTCCACAAACACTGATTCCAGCTGGAGAGAATAACAACATTTTTAATGCAGAACCAAGTAACTTAAAGCAGTGTGCATCATCTTATATAACAGGCTTCATTTCTGCTGAACGTTTTCAAATTAATGTACCTTTTACATTTCACCTCATTCATGTTAAAATAAGAAGACTATGAAATGTGTTTCTTAGATTTCATAGGTACCATTCATAAAGTCACCACCTAGAAGCGTGAACTCCCATCTAGAGTGTGTGAGACATGAAAATAAAACCAAACCAAACCAATCAACACCACCCCCTGCCCAACACTAAACAAAAACATCCTCCTCTTCAACTCATTTTGCATGAAAATCCATCACTTAAATTCTTCCTCTTTCTTTTGTTGAGAACACTTTGCCACTTTTACTTATTTGCTCTACTTGGAACCAAAGAACCACATCCCCTACATACTTCCTATAAAGAACATAGACATATTTGTTAAATGCCAAAATAAAGATGGGATAAATCAATTCACCTCATCAGGGGCTGTACCAATCAGGCACACCACATGCAAGTACATTATTAAAGCAACTTTCCCTGCACTTTAACATCAGCTTGTGCTTCCACCTTTCTGTTTTCACAGCTGACAGTGTTATCCACATGTTTCTGTACCTTCCAAATCTAACGATAAAATTCCATAACTTTTAATTTAATCAGTGAAATTTATAAACAAAATCACTGTAAAAACATGCTTGTTATTCCATTACCAAAGAATGCCCTTGGGTCTATTCAGTGATGGGTGGGGCTCTATTAGCTGAGAGGTCAAATTGAATTCCCCTTTGATGCAAACATTAAACTGTCACTAAATGTTGATTGTCTACAGGGGAAGTTGATCATCTACAGGCCTACCGGTTAAACCACACAGAGAAACGTTGTAAGCCTCAGCATTAAGCATGTCACTCATTTTTTTTTTTTCATGGCACTCATAAATAAGTAATTGAATCTTTGCCACAATACAAAAATTTCATTCACCTAAATATTACAAATTTAAGTATGTTACCCAAGTGTTGAGCATGCCTTTATTTGTGCATTTGCCTGCATGTTTATTGAATTGTAGGCTGTCTGCAGGCAATGTCCATACCTTTTTGGAAATTTAAAAATGGTCGATCTGATTTATGGCTGATTTGACCAGAACATTTAGATTTAAGTTCTAAACGCTACTTTTATGGTTTTAAGAAAGTTATAAGCTTCCAATTAAGGTATTGCACAAAACAATTTGCCAATGATAATTGGTAGTTAATTAAAAGCTATAATGAATTATTGTTGGGATTCCCACATTATCTCACATCCATCAGCTATACACAAACAATTTTGCATGTCAAATATATTTTTTGCAGTGTCCGTGGCATATGCAAAAACGTGTGCATGTTTTTCAATTTAAAACAGCATCATCTAACAAAATTTAGTCAGAGAAAAACAAATAAATAACAATATTTCAGTTAAAATTTGGGCACACAACTTTAGGCATAAGTTCTCATTACAATTTTTAAGAATGTCATAAATTGTTACTTTGAAGCTTCTTGTAAAGTGAGTTTATCATGGACTACATTATTTCTTCCCCAAAATATTTATTTGGTTACAAACATTTTGTTGTGATTTTTGTTTTATTTTTAACATTTTTCTATAGGAAATTACAAAATAGGGACCTTTGTGCACCGAGTCAATTAATTGTGTTTTGTCAATTGCAAAAGATTAGGAAATGCTAATTTCAACCCTTTTTAAGAAAAGTATTATTAAACTATAAAGCTGATTGAATATTTGTCACAATAAGTAGTTAGGTTTTTTAAAGAAGAACTTTCGTGTATTACAAAAAATTACGCAGTTAACAGTAATAATCCAGATTCTCTCAAGTGGGTAATAAATACACAAGATATTAATCCATTCTCCAATAAAATAAAACAAAATGGCTCTGTATTTAATTGGTCACTGCAAGCTTCCTACAGTGCAAATAATTATGTTCAGATCCATATCCGTGACTTCCTTTGATTTTGGTTTAGGTTGCACTAGCAGCCGGGATCCCTCATTTGAGCTTGGATCCCTGTTTACAATTCCTGCACATCTGTGTCTGGGCATAAATGATGAGTTTATAAACCTACTTTTGGCATCCCTCTCTCCTTCTCAGATTTATGTCTTACCATAGAGAGTCCATTCTCTGTGTCTGTACCAAGACCCTCAAGCAAACCCCAATCAATACCACACACTTACAACATAAACACTTCAGACCCAGCAACTGACGTTGATCAAGAATAAAAAATATGCAAGTACACTCCAGTCTATACTAAAACTCCTGGGTTTTATGAAAAACGTTTGAAGCTAGCACTTTGTTTTCAAGGGAAATTCATGACACAATATACCTTGATGACGTCAGTGGAGTGTAGGGCGCCCTCTCACATACAGATCAAATGGAACTTGCTAATTGGCTCATCATGTGCAATATTCATTCAAATGTGTTCATGTTTCCATAAATGTTTCCTCATTGAACTATCATGTGCGACATGCGTAAAAATATGTTTGTGTTTCCATTTTTTTTCCACTAGAGGTGACGTCAATTGCCTATACTTTTCATTTCAATTGTATTATGTTAAACCTGTTAACGTTTAAAGGGAAAATAACAAAATCTTACTCAATATTTTCACCTCAAGACACTAAATTGGGTTACAGATGAAACCAACTGTCAACAAAAAAGCAAAATTACATTGAAATCCAGTATAATTTTCAAACATTGAAGCTTTTCCACCTTCAGGAAAAACATTTCCCAGAATGGTCAGTTCAATTTCTATGTAATTTTATCTCCAATCCCGCCATATCACATTGAACCCCCGCCCCCGGCTCCCTTTCATCATTGGCTCTCATTGCGCGGTCTGCGCTCCTTACAACATTAAGCGGGGGAGCGGGGGAGCGGGGGAACGGGGGAGGGTATGTTTAGTGTCACCTGGCCCAAAAAATTTGGCCGGTACTGTAGGTACGTTTAAGTTTTTAATGAGAACATGCAACATGCAGAAATGTAAAAGAAAATTATGAAGAAACATTGTGGGTGGTCTGATGTATCGCTCAATCATACATACAAGTACATGTACTTTCCACAGTTAGTGATAAACAAACAACTTTAAAATGCCAGAAGAAGTGATGCATTTGCTGTATGGGGCAGGTGGAGGCCTGTAAGCAGATGTTTTTGATTAAAAAATACAGTGCAGCCCTTCACACATTTTTAATTTCGCTGCTCATTATTAGGTATATAGGCTCATAACTTGCTGGCATTTCTTGAAAGTAAACAAGACGAAACGATGCAAATTCATTGTGAACATGCACAAGGGGCTGTCAAGGGGTTACACTTGTGCTTTATGGTTCACATTTCTCTTCTATCCTGGTGAATATCTTTAGGATGAGCCCATCAGCTCCTTACTGCTTACTTCTTACAACCCAGGCTCCCTGCTATCACAATACAATTACTTTAGTATTGGTAGCACTTGGTTGTTGCTCAATCCATTCACAATCCAGCCCATAATCACAAAGGCTTGGGTACATCTGTCAACTATTCACGGTTATTAGCACTTTTCAGCTTATATGGGCACTTTTACAACCCTCCCTTTATTTATTCTGACCTCAACCTTTAGAACCTGTTTCTTGGGCTAGGTCATAATCAGTTTGCACAAAAAACTTCTACAGCTTATGAGTGTGCACTATTCTGTTGTACTCTATCATTGAGGTGCAAGCCCTACCTCTATAGGACTACAGTTTCCTGACTATTAGAGTGAACTGCAAGGTGATTGAAGAAACCATGTCTAAAATGTTTCCTGTATAACTTGGGTTGGTGCATATATCAAAAATCAAGAATTGTTTTACAAATCTGCATTATGACAAATGGCCATCTTTTCCATGTAAAGAAGTAATATATAGCAAGTTCCTGAAGAAAGTTTCATCTACTTGAATGGATACCTTCTTGACGTCAATGGTTTTTTTCAGACTATTTCTTGAGTCATTCAGTTGTACCCATTGCCAAGTTTGCCAGAGGAAATTAATTTGCTAAATGTACATGTGCATGAATGAGTTCACAAATAATTCAGTAGTTTAATCATGAAGCTAAATTAACTCAGGGGAAAGGGTATACTTTCAACCGTATTATGAGTGTTGATGTTGTTCGTCTCTTTTAAAATTGTTTTTAATCAAATTTGGTGGGGTTTTTTCTGTTGCTTTTTCCCTTCTCTTTTTAGGGAGGGCCTCCTTCCCACGTTTTTCCCACAACACACGTATAGGTGGTATACGCAAGGACTACATTCACTCAAATAATGTAATCTTCTACAATAAACACATTACAGAAAAACCTGGGACAATTCTATTGAAAAGTGACACAAATCTTGTTTTCTAGAAACAGTGTATAATGATGAAGTATGTTTTGTACACTGAGGCATTTTTATTAGAGCAGATTTAGATTTGATTTTCTGAACGAACACCAACAGAAAATGATTGGTATTTAAGCTTTTTTATTTAAAGCCAGCAACTTCATTTTGTGTTGTTAGTTTCCAATTATGTCTTTAACAATATACCTTTCCCTTACCAAAAAGTACATGCCTATCTTTACCATGTCATACCATGGCTACCTCCATGGTCCTGTCATACCATGGCTACCTCCATGGTCCTACTGTATCCATCATGCAGTGATGGTGTTGTGACAGCACAACTACTTATTTTTTATCCAAACAAGCAGTCCCACAAATACTAGTGGGGGAAATTTCACATCTGAGGAATTTTCAACAAAACAATTACTGTGCCTCAGCGAGCCACCATAGGGACATGCAATGCAGAAATTTCCCCTTTGTGTAAATATTTAGACTGAAGTCAAAATGCCAACTACAATTCCATTTATAGTTGACTGTGTTCATATCAACTAGCTTTTTCCCCATTGGTTTTGTTTTGTTTTGTTTTGGGTTTTTTTTTGTGTTTTTTTTGGGGGGGGTGTTTTTGTTTTTGCATTAATTACACTTATGCTTGTATAGGCCTAAACCATAATGAAAATAAGCATTGTTCACTTCTCATTCTGGTGAAAGTCTTACACATTTCCCTACAACAAATTCAAAAAATTCAGGCTTTGTCTTTTCATAAACCCAGAATGCTCAAAGGTAACCATCAATAGCATTTTCAACAACAAAAAGTAGTGAATGACAACAGAATTATATTTAACAATTTTAAAACAAAGCAAACCTCACCTGTACTAAGTGCTTATAAATCGCACTATCCTCAATTATGATGTCTTCCTTCTGCCGAGATTTCCTTTTCTTCACAATGTCATCTTTCAATCTCACTTCCTCCTCTATGATGCTTTTGGGCCTCACAGAGGCTCTGCCATCTAGTTTCAACGTTCTCTCTAATGTTTCATCCATCATCTCACCACTACTGAGAGATTTAAGCAGCATCATGGAATTGGACTGGTAGGTGAGATAGAAGGAGAAACAGGCCAAACCCAGCGCAGAAACAAGAATACTGACAATCCGTGAACGACAGAGACGGCTGAGTTTGTATCTCAGAAACCTCATCCTCCCCACAGTCCTTGGTGAGCAACTACCTCCACAACTGATGCTTGTTGTTGATATTAGACCAAGCAGTGGTACCCACTCATCACACTGCAGACAGCTTCTGCTGAATACCCTCTGGCCTACACTCCAGCAATGCCAATACTTGCTGGCATTACATTAAAAGTAGGACACCCAAGTTGCAGCCATACTCCATCCTCTATTTATTGACACTGTATTGTTAGGAAATAGAAAGGAAAATCAAAAAAACTCAATGACAATTGATGGATAGGCCATGTTAGGCCCAGGCAAGGGCACATTTGTACCAAACCATGTTTTCCTGTCATTCACAACAAAATGAACAGACAGTGAAAAGATGTGTCATGCAAACTTGGCATCACATCAAAAATCTCTTGATTGATGCAGAGCAAGGCTGCTCCGGCTTGACTTAGAGATCATATTCTAAAAATATAGCAGGACCCAGGGCAAACTTTATAGCAAAATGTCTTAAGCTGAAAATTTCGATAGTGTGCTTGTTTCGATTACTTACATAAGCCCAATATAAATGTAACAAAATCCCTGACAAAAATAAACCCTTCACCAAATTTGATGCACTTTATTTCCGCAGGTTGGTTGTAGCCCTATGATTTGTTTGTTTGTTTGTTTGTTTGTTATATTTCCATTCATACTTTCATTACAGACAAATAATGAATAATTAACAATACAAAATGTATCATAAATTGTAGAACAACACAATACAGTACGGATAGGGGTGAGATCCAGAGAAGGACTGGCATTCTGTAGTGGAGCACCCGAGACTGCAGTCAGAGTGGACAGTTTGGAATATTACAAGCAATGAGTTCCTAGATGCTATGTTCATATCCCACTTGTGTATGAAAGGGAAGTACAACCATACAACCTAGTTCTTATGAAATGTTATGGCTTTGGCTTGTCACCTCAAGATCACTCCAACATATTTGTACTGGTAAAATTTATTGCTCCCATTTATTGCTCTACACTCTTCCATGGAATCAGCCCCAGGAGATTCACAGAGACCACTAATAAATAGTGGTGACTGTAGTATGTTAGCCTATACTGCATTGCATGTTACAGTATAAAGTACAATTTACACATGTCACACAGCAACATGGTCTAGCTGTTAGCTAGAAATAAAGACATTCCTTTAAAAATCAAATGAACATTTAAAGTAGGCCTTTACACAAAATCTAAATCAAGCTACACAGTCGGTGTGCTGGTACCCATGCAGAGCACTGCCAAATGCTCTTCCCTATCAGCTAGCAATAGAGACCATAAACAATATTTATTTGGGAAACTTTATCTACTGGTTCTACCACTAAAAGCTCCATCACTGCCCCATGATACTCCCCTTTTACCAAATAAACTTCACCCATTCTTACTGGCCAGTTCCAGAAAATATATCAAAGAGCTGAATACACTTGAGTCAACATAATAATGATGGATAGCTCATGATGACTGGTCCTGAATAAGTAGATCCCCAGATCTTTGGCTGGACTTGTTTATCTCTTGGTACTAGGAAAACAAATCTGAAAAAAGACTGCTCAAAAATATAATGAACCCACAGGCATTTTGGGCATTAAGGACTTGGCAGCCAGCTACAGCTATGAGGTAATCATGGAGGTTGGCTAATGAAGCTCTTTCAGCCGTGATTGAATTAACCGATCCATTAGGGCCTATTGAGCCTTGGCCTTACCCACCATAGAGCAACTGCTATCATCAGTGTGTGTACACATTAAATAGACAATCCAATTTCTTTTCTATTGACTTTTAACATGTCAGATTTTTCAATAATTTTGAGTTAAACAAAGAAAAATGGACAAGAGTGGGACTTGAACCTGCGGCCTCTGGATTAATGTACCGGTGCTCTATCAACTCAGCTACAACACTGTATCTAGCCCTAATTATGGTGGTCTCCCTATATAAGGAGACCGCCAACATTTTCAAAGCGCATTCATGGTTGTGATTGGCTAATTCAATGGGAGGGTGATCCCTCTTGACAATACATTTTGTGATGGTTTTCAAACATTTTCTGATTTCTAGAGTAGTGTAGTTGATTATCTTTTCAACATCTCACTCTACTTTAAACCCATGATAAGTTTTTGTGAGAAGACATTTTTTCTGAACTATTGGCACACAGAAACTATGTTAGAATATTTATTCTGTTTCATTGTATAGATTACACATTGGACTAAAGTAACTTCCCGGCCCCCTCATACACCAGAGAGTTGACATGCACCATATTGTCACTACCAATCCAAAGTGATTAAGAAAGAGTTTCTTCTTTTTCTGATTGTTCGGTGCAGAACATCTTAATGAAAACTGTAAAGAAATTAAGTCAGCCTTCACGTTCTCTTTGATTGGCTCACTATATTACTAACATAATCATCAGGGTTGTTTGCACTCTGCACTAGGGTCATTCACCCCGCAGCAATGCAGGTGCTGTCCACCACTGTACAATCCCATTGTGATTATAAATCACTACACTCTATAAACAGCTCTAGGCAGACAACCAGTTATAAGAGATCCAGTTATATTTGTCACTTATTTTATGATATATTGGGAATGAGTGAATATATACACTGCATTATAGGATGAGTAGCGTGTCCCATACACACATTGTTTATTTGCCATGTTAAATATTTGAAAGAAACGCCAATAGCTCATGAGCAAGGTCTCTAGAATAATAAACTGTATCGGTCATTCTTATATTAAGGCCTTCTTAAAGGATGTGTGTCTTACTGCCTTCATCCACATGCCATGGAAAAGTTCATCCATGTCAAAGTTTAAATCAAACAATAAATCAGCTGAGAATGTATATTTCACCTGTTAGTTACATGTACGTGTACATGTACATATGTGTGTTTAGTTTATCCCAATTCATTTCAAGCAACACTCTCCAGGATGCCCACAAATACAGGCCTACACTCATGATGTGGTGTCACTTGTGAAGCAAGAATGTAACTAGTAAATGGTCCAAATAAAAATAGATAGTTTTTACATAGCACTTTATCTACAGGCGTCGTCAAACTTATTATTGATGTTTTAAGACTTGTATTTGATTTTTTATATTTTAAAAATATTTTAAGACCCATTTATGTAGCACCTCGTAAGGGTTTACAAGGTGCTGCGCCACACCCGGCAGCCCCTGATAGAAACAGCTGGGCAAACCCCTTTTCTTAGGTATAAGTGTAACTGTTTTTTTGTTAAAGTGCAATTCACAGTACATTGGTCCTATGCAACCCATCTAAAGGACCAAGCAATAATGGTTAGGTGTCTTGCTTAAGGACACGAGTGTCAAGAACAGGATTTGAACTCACACTCTGCTGATCAGATACACCAAAGCTTGAGTACCATGCGCTAGACCGCTCGGCCTTGAAATGACACAATATTACCTCAAGAGAAGATTAACACCATCAGCTACTTGCCGTTATCAACTTCAAATTGAAAACACTTTCTTATTTTTTTTTTATTATAGATTTATACTTTTGAAAAGACGCAACACTAGCTTACCCTCAACCTCTCCTCACAACAAAAACATCCAGGCTGTTAACTGAAGGTGTCAAATTCTGCTACAGTGGCACCTTTGGACTTGATACTTCACAATAAAACACAATACAACCAGGATCTTAACCATATACAGTATAATTGCTTCCTAAGGCCAGATTGTTTGACCATAATACATTGCCCTTCTGTGTTGCTACAATAGGGGAGTTGCTGTTTAATGGTGTTACAGCACTATACCAACACCTCTTTTGGGAGTGCGGGAGTAAAGTTATAATTTCAAAGCAATTTGTTTAAATTCAAGTTATACTAATAGCTACCGTCACTGGATATGACAACAATGTTCACTGTGTACTAGTCTTTTGCTTTAGAACATGTCCAGCAAATAACTTTTAGTTCTTTCAAACTTTGCTCTTATAACACTAAGTGTTTGATCTTACCATGATCTCACAGATTAGTGATAAAATTTACATTTGAACATTAAATTCTGATACGCCATAAAAATACATTATATGAGTTTGTTTCTTCCCTCAGCTGCAGCTCTAATCTGAGTGGTTACATAAGAAACTCTGGATCACACTTGGAGTTTCAACTTTGTATTATCTGTGACCCACTGGTAGATCTTGTAGGATACCTTGGTTCAGGCGCTAGTTTTTAAACTTGAATTGAAACCTATCAAAAAACAAACAATTCCTGTCACATCAGAAACCTCCCAATATGAAAACCTATCCCCTCCCCTCCTGTCACCTCTTCCACATCAGAAACCTCATTATGCCTCCTATTCCATGACACCACTATCCCCTTATCCTCTTCTGTCTACATCCATTTCACATCAGAAACCTCCCAATGCCCTCATTTCATAAAACATATTCCTCCCTCCCCGTCTTCATTTCTTCCACATCAGAAGCCACCCATTTGATGAACCCACTTTCCCCAATCCTCTCCTGTTTCCATCCTTTCCACATCAGAAACCTCCCAATATGCCTCCCA
>CM021527.1:210576-223371 GCA_010994315.2 Pisaster ochraceus | reverse complement strand
TCAGAAACCTCCCAATATGCCTCCCATTTGATGAACCCACTATCCCCCATCCTCCCCTGTCTCCATCCCTTTCACATTGAAAACTTCCAGTAGTGCATATTAAATTAAATTTGGTTGCAATAGTTAACCCACCCATGTAACGTGATTACACGATGGCCAAGCAACAAGATTAACTGGAGACTTCCATGATTATGTAGGCCCCCTGTGCCTACAGCTTGCATGGCTAACAACCTTACACTGTGCCCCCTTAGCTGTCAACTACAACTTAGTTTTACAACACAAACTATTGGCCTTAATCAAAGGTAGTTCCCAGACAGAGCCGTATTCGATAGGTTGGTGATTTGTTTCTTGTCACTAGGTGATTTTTGAAGCAAGATTATATTTGGGTTGAAACACCCACTTTGATGAAAAGTGCTACATATCATTTCATTGGGATTTGTAACTTTGTAAGATGACAACAGACAGATGATTTGCCATGCTGTACGATATTATGACCAATTTAATTTTCTTGAGTTTGCTGATGCTTTACAGCAAGGGCTAATGTAACTCATGGACTGGTGTGTATGAATTCCATATAATAGCACCACCATTCCATAGCAAAACCAGTCCAAACAATGTCTAACTAAATGGAAGCTAAAAAAATATAAAAAATAAGTACCAAAATGAGAATGCACAATTTTCTGTGGAAAAAATGACACACCAGTTAATTTGATTTTCAAATATTGTTGCATGGTGTGCTTTTGATAATCAGCAGATGGTAATGAACCTTATTCAGCACAACCAATGATGTATGTGTAAAAAAGAGGGGTCTGATTGGCTTCAAAAACAAATTGTTCCTTTTAAAAATTACATGAAGGTTGTGAACTGAGTGGTGACTCAATGGTGACCAGAGTTTCTGCTTCTTCTCAATCGTCTCCCATTCTAGAAATTATGAAATTAGAGATTAAGTTTTGTACAGTTGAATTTAAAGAATGTTAGAGCTGGATACAAAGAATTTAATAGACTGAGGTAAACTGTAACAGAATCCGGGTCTTCTAAGACCTAGCCCCAACTTCATAAAGCTGGTAAGCACAAAACTTGCTAAGCACAGACAAATCTTGGTTACCTAGTAGAAACAAGTTTTAAGTCAAAATGCCATAGTTAACATTGCTGTGAATGGCATCCTGTAAAAAATGTGCTTTAATAGCAATTAAATTTGCTAAGAATTTTTTCTGATTAACAGCTCTATGAAATGTAACCCTATGTAAAGGTTGATGTGAATGTAGCTTTTTACTTCACATTACTAGCTGTTCTAAATATTGACATGGACTATGATAAATATTTTGACTATTTCAATAGGTGTCAATGGTTCAGATCAATCTTCAAGTTGCATCATATTTCTGTACGTTATTGGTCTATCACCTTTTCCCAAGGTGTCCAAATATTTGATTAGGATCATACTTCAGAGCAGTTGACAGACATTCAAACTTGTGTGCATGTTTCATGTCATGGAGCTGTACCTTCATGTGCCAAAGCAATTTGGGAATACTATAATTCACAAACAGAAAAGAGGCTTTAAAATTGTATAAAGTTTTTCAAACAGACCGATACAAAAATGTTACTGAATTGGAATTCCCGCTTATCAATCCAGTCCCTCTTATGAATGGTCCCAGATTCTAGGCATTTTAAAAATGGTCAGACATTATTTATAAAGTCTCTACTAAGTACAAACTAGTCACTATAAGGAATAGTTGAGCATGCTTTTTAATTATTTCATGTTTGTGGAAATCAAATCTAGGAAGAAATAGCTTTTAACAATACAATGTGAACATTTGGCTACAAGTAGCCAAATGCTCACACGTGCCCAAAAGGTATGTTTTAAAACTATTTTTAAAAACTATATTAAAATGACTGAATTTAATTTTATCCCCCAACATGCACCTTCCAAATTTCCTCAAACAAACACCAATTCTAATTCCCAGTGCAATTAATATAAAACTTAACAAACCATTCAACAGCCTGGATATCTCCATACTTCTACAAATCATTACAATAAACTTTTTTTTACAGATCAGACAGGAATACAAACTTTTTTGAGCCACTATATAGAAGGTTGATGAATCATTCAAAGTAAAATGTTCAGAGGAAAAGTTGACATGGTAAAGTTCACCCTTTACTTGATTTCAGAGACTGAAGACACCTATTGTCGTTAGTTTTCTTGTTTCAGCCCACTTGGGTTCTTCAGTTCCTAAATACACAACTGGTTTTATCTCATGCATTTATTTGTACTTACAATGGTAACAAGTTGTGAATACAGTTTCAGTTGACTCGGAGCCTCTCCCCTAATCCAGCGTTGTCCGGTTCTATAATTTCTAAAATGGCCGACAATATTCCTATGCTTACCTATGTGTACAAGGGAACAGCCTGACTGAACATCGGACTTCTACATAGTGCAGGAAGGTATCAGCATGATCCACGCGTCAACAGGAAAGTTGTATTAAGAATGGACCAATCATACCTCACCGTTTTCTTGCATCACAGAGTCTGGCGAGGAAAAGGATAATTATAGACTCTTGCTGGTTTTCATGGGCAAAAAAAATGGCCGATCTGATGCGTGGCTTATATGTCGTGTGTGAGAGTGTGAAGAAAGGAAATACTCAAATTGTAATTGGTTGCACCATCTTCTTTGTTTGATCTTGTGGAATACACCACCAGTACATAATTGGATTAAGGAATAGTGGTGTTGACACCCATGTGCCATTATCTGATAGTTCAAAGGTAAGGAAGCTGTTGATTGTCTGGTGTTTCTTCATTCACTCATATATGTCCATACTCCAAAGCTAGTGAGTTCTAAGGACAGGAACATCAAAACTAAACTTCATCATTGGTCAGTTTAAGTTTTGCATGACCATATTGTCATCATGCCTGAAAAGCTGGTGGTTCAAAGAGTTCATGTCCCAATGTTGAATATTCCTTTTAAAAAAAGGGAAAGTACACATGTACATTGTTTAAGAGCAAATTAATTTCCATCTTCTTGTTTTTTAATAAGCAAATTCAGCAGTCATGTTTTAGTGAAAACTAAGAACGGTAGTTCTGTCGAGGAATTTGTGCGATAATATCCAGCTGGTTTATTTTCAGTTGCAACATTTGAAATAAGGAACAAGTGATTTCAGGAATTGTCAAATTCATATTTTCATGCAGATGGAAATATTTATCTGTAGGATTGGCGATGGTATGAGCTTTTTTTTAAATCATTGTTTTGAGGTCTTGAAACTAATTTGTTTTGGGCGTGATGATTACCAATCCTGTATTAAATTGTCTAAAAGTGCCATAAATAATAGTGTTGGAAGAAAATGCTTACATATGGACCAGTGACAAAGCTGGTAGACTATGAGCAGGGCTAGAATTTTGGTTGGGGGGAGGGAAGCCACAAGACCATAGGGCTTGTTGCTCAAAATGTTCACTAAGCCAAAATTGTTTTTACAAGACCAGAATCAAAATCAGAAACATTTCCTGACACAGTTTTATGCATTAAACTGGTTGTTGTTTGAACAAGCACTAAGACCCCATATAATGTATATTTAGAGAAGTTAAGAGAACATATTTCATTTGTCTCTATGGGTATTTCGTATACTTTGTTACTCAATAAAATTGAAAAGGTGACACTCTACATTTGAACATAATTTGTTTCTGTTCAAGATAAAACACAGTGAGGTACATGTATTGTTGAAATGAAAAGCACAAGACTGCTGGACTTGTCCGATCATAAGTCTACTGGCCCAATTCTAAGTCTACTAGCCTCGGGCCAGTGGTCCAGAGTAAAATTCAAGCCCTGTAGGGATATGCCAAGGTAACCAGTTCCAATGTCTAGCCAGGATGATAAGTTAATTAAGGCAAACCTGGAACTGAACCGAGGCATAACTTACATGTGTATGTATGTTTTGTTTCTTTGTATACATCTTTTAATAACTCTATTACATTAACTGTACTCTGTAGGTATTTGCTCCCACAAAGTTGCATTACTTTAAAATAACACACAGAGTGTAGAGCCTCCATGCATTGTGTATTAATCATCAGTTGAAACCAGACGGTTTAAGGCCACTTTATCCCAAGGGTTTAACATCAGCTATCAGACACCCCATGCGTGTACCTCTCCATTGGAAAGTTTAGGCTGAACAATATTTTTGTAGGGTGTTTTCCCTTCCCAAAAACCAATTGTTAAACCTACATGATAAGCCACAAGTTTTTATTGGATTTTGTATTATTATTTCTTCCAACCAATTGATAGCATTGTTGATGTTGTTGTTCCTGCTGCTGTTGCTGCTGTTCTACATGAACATGCACATAGTATCTTACCATGACTTATCTTGCAAATTCTTAGTGATTTTAAAATAAATTCAACCACAAGCCTTTTCAGAGTTTTCAAAACCCCAAACTAGTTTTTAATTTCCCGCTTTTTTCTGGATGCCTTCCCATAATTCTTTGCTCCTCTTTTTTATTATAAATGGACCTCTAACAAAGGTCCAGTTTAGATTGAAAGCTAAGGCCAGTTTAGTTATAGAAGAACAGAATCAATGTATAGGATGAAAAATTTGCAAGAGGAACCTGCGGAGAGAGCGGGTTATTAAATCCTCTGCAAAAGGAATAGGTTATTAACGGGTTGATTTTTAAAAAAACTTATTGAGAGAAAGAAGGGTATAAATAAAACAGTGGAGAGAACAGGTTATTTACAGTAACTGTATTCATATTACATCAAAGAAATAAGCAAGCAGAAGTGAAAGGAGGGTCATGGGAAATTATTTAACACAGTGCGTATATTGAGTCCAAAGGGTTGGACTGTCTTGAGTTGGTGAATCCAGTGTGATTCTTTTAGCTTGCGGTGTGTGTCATCACCATTGCAAGCCTCAGTCACAGTTCAACATCTTTGACGCTGTGATTAAGGCTGTTGAAGTTGATGGAGATGAGGTACAGTTTCTTGGTCTTTATGGAAGAGACATGGTTTGCAAAGCAAAGACTGAGTTTGGTTTTAGTCTCTCCCACATATTGTAGTCCACATCTCTTACATGATATAACATAGACTACATTGGGTGTGTTACATTGGGAGTCAGTCTTGATATTGTAAGAAGAGTATACATTTCAAGTTTAGTGTTTAAGACATCACAAACATTAAAATCTTAACCAAAAACATTTTCCGATTCTCATCCTGACTGGACAGTCATAAACAAGGTTTCATAAATGTATTTTTCACTTGAACTTTCCATTTGGAATGGAAGCAAAGTCATATCACTGTAAATCCGATCACCACTGTTTATTAAACTATAACTTTGAAGTGACACCTCAAATGACATAAGACGTCATTTCTTCTTTCTTATCTTGGCAATTAAAGCTGTATTGAGAGCGAGCACTGTTTTAAATTGTTAACGGTCGGGTCTGACAATCTATTTAAAAAAGGCAATTAAAATCACTGTAATGTTTACTGCTTGATCTTGTACCTTATCAACTCAAATTTCACTTAAAAAAATATATTTTATCTTCTTGGGTTCTTTTAAGAAGTATTTTTATCTGAACTTAAGTGACAAAGATTTTGAAAAAAAAATCTGGACTTAATTCTGCAGAGACAGGGAGTGTGAGCATGCACTTAAAATCTTAAGCCATGTTAAATCCCTGCCAAATACTCTAAGTGTTTGACATTTACAAATGAGATTGAATGAGTTTGCCATACTCTTTATGAATGGGCTGACGTGAGTAATTTCACAGTTGGCTAAAATGTGGAAGGATTGCTTTTCCCACATTCAGGGAACATTGAGAGAACGAGGATGTGTTCACTTGTATAACTAAAATAGAGGTCAGGGCTAAATTAAATACGTATAATATTTCAAACCTTTACCATTATTATTTCAATATACACAACTGAAAATATAAGTTTAGGGGCCTACAGTAAAACCTAAATTACTTTAAAGACAAGAATCACAGTAATTGAACATGGGTTTTTTTCTGTGTATTTGTCCATAAAAAAAGGAAATGTAGTGTTTGGTAAGCAAGCCAGTCCATTTCTTGACATTTGAACAAGGTGGTCCAAAAACAATAGGCTACTGGATCCCGAGACCAATCCACTCACCAGTTTGGAGTGCATCTGCTCAGTCCTTCTGAAATTATCACTGGACATCATTTCTAATAATATACCAAAGTCTTCTAGAGTTATTCTGCGAACAAAATGTCTTTGTTTTAGCCGTAATGACCTTGACAATTTATCTAGGGGTCCAACAACATTAGGCTTCTGGATCTGGGGAATCCCAAGACCAATCCACACACTAAGTTTGTAGTTGATATGACAAGTCCTTTACAAGTTTTCACTCGGACAACATTCCTTTTGTTTTAACGATAATAACCAAAAAGCAATAGGCTTCTGGGGAATCCCAAGAACCGATCCACAAACCAAGTTTGGAGTTGAAATGAGGCTCATACATTATTCCTTTTTTATTTAGCCATAATGACATTGACATGGTGAAGTGGCAAGGTTTAACTGTCAAGTACGTATCTTTCAATACTCAAAATACAGAGTTTAACATAGTATTCTCTGTCTATGACTGTAGGAATTAGGACAAAACATTGAGTGTGATATGACATCACATTGTTCTATAAAACTCTGTGAAATTTAAGAACTTGCTACAGTATATTGGAAACTGGTCCAACTTGTTATGAGAGTATACAGGATTTTTTTTTCTCAGCACCTTGTTCGCTTTCCTTTGAAGGCACCCTGGGTTTTGATTGGAACCTAACTAGGCCTAGTTAAGGTTTTTTTGGGAAGCTGTGGCTCCCAGGGTTAACTAATAAGTAAGTCATTTCTTAGATAAAACTAGATATAAATGTGAGAAATGGCACCGCCATGAATAGAGTGTATAGAACGAGACGGTTGCGACTCATGCAATTGAAACACAACCTTTATCATACCACATGGAATATGCATGAAACACCATCACACAGCAGAGTACTTATGGGAACAAGTCAACCACAGGGCATAGAAATTGTGCTGCACCAAAAGCACAAATACGACGGATTGCAAACATTATTCTTGGTTGTCTAATTTAAGAATTTGGTCAACTGAGGGCAATATTCATCTGTTTTTCACAAATAGTTTTTATTTCGCTAGTTGCAACCAATATTAGCTATTGTGGTTTTTCTTAGGCTTTTCTCAAATATGGGAGCATTTCAGAGGGAAATATTTCACAGAAGCTGCTTCTAGTATGAACTAAATAGCTTTCAGTCAGAAACTAAACAATAATGTCTTTGATACATTTACAGACACTGACAAATGGTTGCTTGTGTTAACAACCATATATTACTGTAGGAATGCTTGAAAGGACCAGATGGTCAACCAACTGAGCAGGAAGGGCAAAAAAGGGTGATCACCTACTACCAAAAAGCAGTCACTGCAGTTGATTGGTTAAGGCTACAGTAAAAGTCAATGCACTTTCCTCTTTTACCCACCCCCCTCCATTCCTACATTGACTGAGTTTCCACCTTATGAAATTTTGAGTAACCACGAAGCATAGAAACTTTACTATTTATATTCACTTTCTTATCATTGAAAGTGTATGTTCCATACAATTTGTTATTTTCTTACGCATAAAAACATAACTTTTTCTCTCAAAACTTATGCAAGTGATTCAATTTTTAGGTGAGTTTTATTTTAGAAACAGTCCTTGGGTATTCCAGTAAAACACCTGTAATAAGTTTCCTGCATTTTGTGCCAACTGTGGTTTTGCTTTAGTTCAGTTACTACATGTAGGCCTAGAATCTTATGTAGGCCTAGTATGTTTCTGGTAGTTTTTTATTTCGCCATGCGGCCAAACAGTAATTCATAAATTCAATTCAATTGAACTTGTGTAATTTATCACATAAGAAATATTTAGGGAATGTAAATTAGATCAACTTCCCCATAGTGGGCTAAATAAAAACTGTAACAAAGGACTATTCTGTGATTTTTGTTATATCCTGTTTAGGACTGTCAGGCTTTCCCTTTAAAGCCAAGATAGGAATATCAAGTACCTCGATCTGAATGACAAGCAATGAACTTAGTGTCAACAGAATAATGGAAGCTGAAGAGGGAGTCCAGGGTGTATTTATTTTAGGAGCCATTAGCAAGACCTCCCGTTCTATTCTCTATCACACCAGGCAGGTTGACTACAATCAAATCTCTAAATGAAGGATGAGGTCATTCAGTATTGTCAGTGGCTATAAAGGGAAAAGCATGTAGCACACAATATCCAAACAGATTTCTAATCCAAGTCAACTCTCAAACTCAGTGTAAACAAAACTTGTTTTTGGTTTCTGGAATTGTTGGATGAAATCATTTCATATGAACTCATTCTGGATTCAAATTTGAAGTAGTCCTGGTGATAGGGGTCTTATTCACCATTGAAACTTGCCTCAAGATACCGCTTTGATATACAAAGTGGCAGATCTTCTGCAATTCATCAATATTGGTATAGATAGTGATTTATAAAGATTTTTGCAAAAATAAAATGATATTGACAAGAACACTCATTTTAAAAGCAAATTAAATCAGCCTAATTGAAGAAGATCTTTAACCATTTTCAAGGTAGCAAATGGATGGGATGGTAGCTGCCTCTGAAGCCACCAGGGTTCACTCTTAACTTATTCAGTGACAAACCAGCAGGACCAGTTAGCTTGTCATCTCACTAGAATTTAAGATTTGTCACTACTCCATATTCCTTTCAACATCATTGTCAAGGGATTCCTTTCAACATCGTCATTAGCATAGGACTATGTAATTTGGAGCAATAGGCCTAGACCTAATTTGTTTTTAATGGTTTATGGTTTATTTATGGTTTATTTAAAAACATTCAAAATTTGTGGGCCAACGACCGAATTGCATTTTGAAAAACAAGTACACAAAAAAGGTAAAACAAACTTAAAGAAAAAAGAAGGAAAACAATTTAAATCAAATTTTCATCACAAAAGGTGAAAAGTGGCCCGTGTGCATCAACATTGGACTTTAATCATTCAACTGGAAATGCTACTTACTAAAAACAGCCTTGAGAAATATAAAAATAAGAGAGAGAGAGATCTACATTGTAACGCAATGTAAAAATTAACTGTTCAGAAGAGATGTTAGGTATGGGAGTGGGCTGTGTGTAAGACATCATAATACAACGTACATTGAAGCCATCAAGCCACCATCTTAGAGGTCAAACTATGACGAAACAATGAAAAGCAGGTATACATGCGGCGCACAGGATCAGCCAATGAGCAACCTTCTTTTGAACTCTAGCCAAGGGAGCCCCACTCAAAATGATGTCATGTGCGTAAAGATCTATATGAACAATCATAGGTTTACATGTAGAGCTCAATGGAAAGCAATAACATGGCCAGCCGGACTAGTTGGACAGAATTCCGACTGGTCTTTGGGTGTTTTAACTGGCATTTGGCGAGCAGAATAATTGTGTAAAATCTAATAACAAAATAATGAAAGGGTTGTTGGGATACATATTTCAAATGACTGTCACTGTGACTGAGTTAATCTGATGATAACTTACACACAATTGCAAAATACATTGACAAAATAGGGTTAAGAACCAAATGAAATGATATATTTACTGTTCTTATTATTTTAACTATTTTATTTATTTATTTACTTATTTATTTATTTATTTATGTATTTTATTTATTTATGTATTTTATTTATTTATTTATTTATTTTTTTTTGGGGGGGGGAGAACATCACTCTAAAAAAGGATACAACAATTTAAACAAAGCATTGCCATGACAAAGATTTAGGCCTTTGCAGATCAAGAAATAGTTAAGTGAATGTCGTACTAAATGGTTACTATTATTACTACAGTGCTACTGCTAATATTATTAATATTAATAAACCGTGTTTCCCCGATTACCCAAACAAAATGCATAAACACTAACACTAACAGTAATTCTTTAACTTCGTCAGTGACTCATGCTCCGCCTTCAGTCCCAGCGAACCCCGCCGTCATACTCGAAATCTGCCAGGGGGAGATTAACCACGGACCACCGTCACCAGCTCAGTAGTCCGTAGTCACACTCAGAGTGTGAGAGACCGAGTGGTTGTACGCGGTAGGCTAGCCCCACATGACTTTTGTGGCCAAGGAACCTCGGCCACACAAGTAAAGTGGCCTAGCGGTAGGCCTACCCAGGCTAGGCACGTATTTTTGTTGGGTATTTGTATCACTTTAATTCTGATCTTGTTTCACAAGAAGAACGAATGAAAAATTATTAAATAATTTACTTAAATTCCATATTTACCTCAATGATACAGTCCTGATCAATGTAGACCCACGGAGCTACGGTAGAAATGGGCAAAGGTGATCTTTTGCTGCAGTCTCCGCTTGTGTTGTTAGCATAAAACAACACGTGAATCCCGCGGTTGTTTTGGTTGTAATGTTCGAGCGCCCTCTGTCGAGAATAATAGTTATTTATTTATTTTGGAAATAACAGTTCGAGAACACGCTTTGAGCCGCCTTATGCAAACGTTTGAGTTCTGATATCAATTACGCGCCTCGGGTTATTTCTTCTATCAACAAGTTGGTGGATGGAATAGGACCGATTCTCCCTTTTTTGGCTTTTTTGTACTGATTGTACTTTATTGTACTGATTGTTCTATGGTGACCATACAATGTGCGCGACTCAAGTCCTCAAACTCGATCAAGATGTTTTTAAAAGTTGATAAAAGTTCCAACAGATAATGGGTAGCATGAAGGCGCGCGCGTCAACACTGTTTGTGCACGCCTTTTAGGCATAGCCGCGAGGTAGTGCTCTCGTTTTCATATTGACCCGATGACTTGTAAATTAAGTGATGAGTTTTAGAAGTTCCTATAATAACTGGAGTTATCAACAAGTTGTTTGATTGACTTTTGCTGATTTGGGGGAAGGAAGTCTTTAAAATTTGTAAACAAAATTATTTTCATAGCCTAGTGATTATTTCCCGAAAATAAGTTATAGAAACGACGTTTTATACGGTTAAACCTCAACACTGTTTTGTAATTTTTGTCTTGTGAATTATGCCGAATAAATAATAATAATAATTTGTAAACGGCTGTATGGAATATTCATGAAGTGTGGTATCTTAAACTTCAAGCTGAAAATTTTACTTTTCACATTGAAAACGACACGAACGCGTAGAAAGTGACAGTCCTGTAGGCCTTGGCCTACAAATGTAGGCTATGTATAATCAAATTGTTAAAGATTTCCTCCCCAAAATCCGGAAAAGTCAATCAAATGACTTTTTGATTACTCCAGTTATTAAAGGAATTTCCTAAAACTCATCACTTAATTTACAATCCATCTTCGTGTCAATATCTCCTGAAAATTCAGAAAAAGTCCATGAAAACGAGAGCACTGCCTCGCGGCTAAGCCTGAACGTGTACAAAAGTTTACTTCCGCCCATAGTTTGAGAAAATCCAAAATTTTAGTTTAGCGCCCCCTGCTGTCGCGCGCTGAAACGAACGCTGTCTGGTGACCGCTGTCCTGTCACAGTGTCACGCTCACTGCCGAGTGCTGTCACGCTGCATGCTGAGTGTGAAGGGAACGACGTCCACGACGACGACGACGACGACGACGACGTTGCCTACCCCTCCATCCACCACCCTATCCACGGTTTGACTGATGTCGAAACTGCAGAAGTCTGCGCTGGATGATCTTTTCATTTGACAGGTAAACAATCCTCCTTACCGTCCATGGCATTGCCTAATCTGTTCCCATCACTTGACCATGTTGACTAAGTAAGATTTATCATATAAGAACGCTGAAAAACATGAATAAGAATAAGATGTTCTACTATTCATGTGGTTATTTTTATATAGTAACTAATAATGATACGTCCTGTGTTGTGTGTGATCACCAGCCTCCAAAAGACCCCCCCCAAAAAAAAACAACAACAACACAAAAAAAAAAAAACAGCAGATGTGCTTGCTGTTTTGTTTTGTTTTGGGTTTTTTGGTTGAAAATGAAAGTCAATACAAAATATTTTAATTATTATCCGATAATTATTTTTATGGGCATCTCAACACCCAACTTAAAAATTTGAATTGTTTGTTTATCCCGCAGAACATGTGCGCATTTTGAAATTGATGACACTAACGAGTGCTTTGTTTCACCATGGTTTCACTGATACCACTCCATTAGACAAATAGAATAAAAACCTAGCACTATACTTTAAAGCACTGAATCAAAGAGGATTCAATTATTACATATAGTTTGTTTGATGTTTTAATATAAGAGACATAAAAATTAAAAATAAATTACTCAAAATTGAGAGCAGAAAAACATTTGCACACACACATATTTTGTTTATTTATTTGTTAGTTGAAATTTGTTGCATAACACTATAATGATAATTTTAAATATTAAACAATAACAAAATAATAATATAAAGACAACTGCCGGCTGTAGGGCCATACAGAGTCTCACATTTAACACTTTGTAATCACTGCAGACATTTGTTCCACGTGTGGCTTCACTGGGACACTGTACTTTCCAGTGTGCTTGAAAACAGGTATACTTAAAACAAATGGATCTCTATTGAAGGCATGGAAGATTAGTGCGTTGGGAAAAAACGCTGCAACGTTCATTCAGTTTTAATAGATTTGCTTACTTCTAATAAACAAAGGAAGGTGATTCGAACATCAGTTGAGTTGATACATTGCATTAGTTTTTGTGTTTTCAATTCAAAGAAAAAGCCATTGTGCCTTGAAAACTGGTCACACGAGGATTATGAAAAATAGTATTAGCTGTTGCAAACTGCTTACCAACCAAAAGGACCTA
>CM021527.1:181416-196390 GCA_010994315.2 Pisaster ochraceus | reverse complement strand
ACCAAGATTCATATTCATACTCTCACCCCTATGACCTCAAACTTGTGAACCCCTTTACCCAATCTGGAAGGTCTTCTGAGCTAGGTACAAAGTGTCATTATTACACAAAGGTTTCCTAAACATCTCAGCTTGGATTTATTGGATGACTGAGGAGTGAGAGTTTCATGTTAAGGCACCAAGTGTTGTTGTCATTTGGGCATTAAGCAACATCAATCAATAGGTATAATAACAATTGGGACAGTTTGGATGATAAAACCACTTGGAATTGAAGTGCATGTACTTGTAAAGGACAGTGACGGCTCAGCATAAAATAATGCAAAATGCCAACAAGGGATAATGAGAAATAATCACATCTGTTGTTTAGGTGTTGTGGTAATGATGCCTGTGGCTCCTTAATATGACTTGATGGTGGCTGGAGTCTGCAAGGCTCTCAAGATACAGCAATGAATTAATCATGGAGTCATGGGATTAGTATGAGGATTATAGAAGTAATTACTTGTCAGAATCACATTGAGAGACCTGTATATAAAGTATAGCAACACAAAAGTAGGCCTAGTACCAATGATGAAGGTGTACAAACCATAGGAGTACAGTTCAGTTAATGGTTGTACAATATTAGGTTGGATCCATCAGTTGGGGTTAAACATTTTGTTGAATTAGATCGTTATCACACTATGAAAAGCTATGTCAGGTTTCCTGAATACACACTGACAAAGGAGGGTTCAAATGTGTACAACTCTCATTACTTACTATGTAAAGTGAAGGGAACCAAACTAATACTCCTTCCAACCTCAGCTTGGGGCATTGAGGTAAAGGGTCATAATGCTGTTTGTTCCTTTCCATATTTTTAAAGCACACAATGAAAAGCTATTGCCTTGTTATTAATTATAAAACAAATTGTTTTAATGTATTTTTTTGCTAATCTGGCAACAATTTAACTGTTAGCTGCGATGGCCAAATATTAATAAACCATTTAAAAATCAAATTAAATCAAACACAGAGTTCAAGTAAAACAAAAATCAAACACATAATGTGATACTTGAAGCTTACCAAGTAAATGTAGCAATAAAATGTCCATCATCATTATTTGTCAATCAACTTCATAGGGTTAATTCAGAGGATTCTCCCATGCTCTCTTGTAGTTCTGTGACCATGACCATGGGGGACACAAAGTCTGAAAGTTGTCACGCAAAGGAGAACCACTTTATGTTTTTCACTGCAACCTCGTGTACATGTATTAGCTATTACTTTTGCACATTAGCCTGAAATCCATGTGAATAGTTCAGTAGTCTGGCTTACAACAGCACTGGGCTTGATTTCATAGAGTATCTTAAAGGGAGGGTATTCTTTGGGTTATTATTATTTTTAAAAATAGGGCGATAAAACTTACTTGGTAAGAAGCACTGCAGCTGTTGATAATGTTTTACATTTTGAGAAATGATTCCCTCCTAAGGAATTTGGTTTTAGAGAAAGGAATCAAATTTCAATCTGAGAAAGTTGTCATGCATGAAACGTTTCTCTGATTGTTACGGATTATTTTCGGCGATATCTTAAAACGCTACCACCTTTTGAAATAGGTTAGTTTTTTTGTACAGTTGACTCTCGTTAATAATAATAATAATAACAATAATATTATGGACTTATATGGCGCACTTATCCGGAAAGCCCGATCAAGGCGCCTACGCAAAAGGAAAAAAGCAAAAGAAAATTAAATAACTAGCGAAGCAAATGAGATTTTAGTTCCTTTTTGATCGTTAATACGAGGTCCGCCGGACTGGCCCGTTTTCTGCGTATTATCCAAACCTCGTCTTAAGCGCAGCGCACTATTTACACGTACATGTATATACACGTCGTCATAGTGCATGCACTACACACGTGTCTAGGCTAGAACAGAGCGGTTTGCTTCCTAGTACAGTTCTTACGAGCATCATGTACACAACCATATCAATGATAAATGCATTTTTGTTGACTATGATCATAGAAATTTAATATTTTGTATATTACTCAAGATAAAAATCATAGCAAAGTCATGTCAAACTTGCCGTTCATGTGACCATGATGTGACAGATTCGATACTGCGTAGTCCTGTGCTGAACGTTGTTTTCGCTGGTAGCCGTCAGTGTGTAAGAGAAGTAGCATATCAAGCATACGTTACCAGTGAAATGTTTCTGGTTTTCGGATCGGACACAACCGATTAGCTGGTCCAATCCGATAAATAGTTTGGCAACAAGAATGTTATTTCCAAACCTTGACTAAACGGTAAGCTTTTACGCAACAATATTTTTCAGGTCTCGCTACATAAGTATGAAAAACAATACATTTTGTCATCATGGGGCCGCAAAAAAACCTTGTATTATCCATGTTCTCGTTACGACCATGCTCGTATCTTCCGTTTTTTAAGACATAGAAACACGCATGGGGTAGTTCGGGACCAGTGAAATACCTCGTATTATCCGGCGTCTCGTATCTTCCGAGCTCGTATTAACGAGAGTCGACTGTATCAACATAGGATTAAAACAATCAAACAGTTCCAAAAACCAAAGTTATACTTTGCCTATAAGATGAGTTGTCAGTACCATCATAGTGATTTGTATTGTGACATCACACTTTGCTTAGCAATTAAAATTGATACACATCTTAGGATCAATCTCAGCTCCTTATGCAATCGAGCCCTGGACAATTAAGATACCACACACAGACCTCATGTGAAGCAGTGGGCTGTAGTCCTATGCTGCCACACCTAAATCACCAAGAAAGCATGACAAACCTTTTCTCTAAGTCCTACTGTTTGCAATGACCCAAAAAGCTTAGATTTCAGAAAAAAAAGATGATTGTTTGCACAGGTTTAACTTCTGGCGCTGAGAGCAGAAATCCCATCAGAATACCAACTAGTGGGAGTGCCACAGAGGTCATACCCCTGCAGGGTGAATTCTAGATTTTCAGTGATCTGGGAAAACACTTATTTTGGTGTTAGGTGTCACTCTATCCTCGCTCTGACACCTTTGTAAGTAATTTGCCTTCCCTGTATAACTTTATTTGAAACTTTGGTGGGAATAAACTCTGCAAGGCTTGTTCTTTGTTGGTCTTGGTGAATACTTTAGTAGAGCAGCTAAAACAACAGGGTATGTCATTAACTTTGTCTTGACTTCTTTTCAGTTTACTGGTCAGTTAGCCTTGTCACAAGTAAATTCTTCAGGACTCCTTTCAATTTTTCCATTGTACATGTTTAATTGGAGAGCTGTGTGAAATATATGTGGAGACGATGATAGAGTTAATTGAACTTTTTATTTTACATTTATACCAAATGTCATTTTGAATTGTAAGCAGTTCGAAACAGCGGAATCCACCTTTTTCAGAAAAAACATTTTTTTTGATGGAGGAGGGGGAATGGGCCCAGCTATACCACTGTGTATATAATGTTGCAGAGCATTTTCTATGATTGTTTAGTTTGACCATAGAGAAACGTTTCACACAGTCTTTATATGAAGATTAAATACTATAGTAAAGTACTTTGACAGTTGATTTTGTTGTGCTGTCAGTTCTTCTTTACACATTCAGGATCAAACTGCTCCTTTTTTCTCTGCTGCATGTCTTTAGGATCAATGATGACGCACCAGTCATCCTTGTGTTTGATTAAAACATACAAAGATGTCTACTGCTTTGTAATCTCTCTCCTGAAAGTAGGTTTGTTAGTTGTTACAGCCTATATATCTAATCTTGTCTGAAAATGGCCTTCCATGTGGGAGGATATTGGATGTTCTATTTTGAAAATAAATAAGAACAGCCAGGACTACATATCATAGATGAATATTGTTTGCATCTTGTGCTTGAACCATCTTTGACAATGTACACTGTATGTAAATTTGAAGACAAAGCAATGCGCTGGATAAAATTGAGTCAATTTATGTACAGCATGCAGGTATAATACTTTGTTTCTACCTCCATGGTTCCTGTAAGGGCAAGGCTGGGTTTCCTTGTGCATACGTGCATGTATGTACATGTAGCTTATATTTGTGCTACATGGCCTAAATGTTTATGATGCTTTCCCTTGAAAGGTCTATCAATAACAATATCTAAGTATATTATGCAAACTTTGGTGACGAAATTGGAATCTAGAGTTTAAGTTATGTTTTAAAACTGTAAGGCTTTCTCCATGGGACTGCGTTGTTATTTGAGGGATGGTTTTTATAAAACACGCTGTATTGGATGTGTATATTTTCACAATGTTCTAAAGATGTCAAATGTGCAATATGTCTCCTGTGCTGTCGCCCATCATGTCGCCTGATTTTGTATGATGGCCCTGGGTGCTATTGTCAGTCATGTCATCTGTCTCATCATGTTGTCTGTCTCATCATGTTGTCTGCCTCGTCATAGCGATTCCCGTCATGTCAAGCTGTTGCAACGTGCCATCGCATCATATCAATGTCCATCACGTCATCCCTTGTGTCATCTGTTTGTTGCACTAGGTCTTATTCTTAGATCTTTTGGTTAAGATCTGCAACTTTCTTTGGCACTTTGTTTTCTTATACTTAAAAATATCTTGACGGTGTTTTGGTCTTGCTTTAGTTTTTTGCACAACGCAAAGGGCGATGACACGATGGACTGTGGCATGACCCAACAGGCAATGGCACTCACAACCACTACATAAATCAATTGAAAAACAGATGATGCAGCAGGTGACAGCACGACATGATGGGCGACAGCACGACTTGATGAATGATGGTACTCACAACCACTACATAAATCAAATGAAAAACAGATGATGCAACGGGTGACAGCACGACAAGACAGGCGACAAAACGACAAAACGGCCGAATGGCGATGCCCCCCCCCCATTACTACATAGGTCAATTGAAAATCAGACAATGCAACGGGTGACAGCACGACATGACTGGCGACAGCATGACCCGATGGATGATGGCACCCACAACCACTACAGAAATAAATTGAAAAACAGACGATGCAAAGGGTGACAGCATGACATGACAGGCGACAGCATGACCCGATGGATGATGGCACCCACAACCACTACAGAAATAAATTGAAAAACAGACGATGCAAAGGGTGACAGTCCAGCACAGCCCGCAATGCAAAGGGGGAGTGCACGATGTGATGGACAACAGCACAATGAGACAGGTGATGGCACAGGTGGCGTGATGGCATGACGCAATGCACAATTGGGGTTTTTAAAACACCATAACATCTTATTTTGTTTTTTGGGATATTGTCTTAATTTGGTTTCTGTTTCGATCTAGGGAACATATTATGATTGAAAGGATACCCCCTTCTATTCTTTGATGGTGCGTTATCTTTTGACTGTGTACTCAACTGCAGTCATAACTCATGTGTGTGTGTATTCTTAACTAAGGAGTGTGAAGTGGAGTTTAATTGATAGATGTAATCATGTCAGCTGACAGGTAGAAAAAATGGGATTATAGTAGAGCTGTTCCGATTTATTTATGGATGGAAATGACACATTTTTGCCTGGCAAATCCGTTGGTTTGATTATGGAGAGTAGTCTTTCTCACTTTGAAATTAATTGTTTACAGTTGGGGGGGGGGGAACAGGGAAATTTGATGGTTTGTGTATCTATATTTTTAGCTATGATAATCGTAATGAAGGCCTGGTCTGTAGTTTTTGCTTCCAAACAATGATGAGTTCAAAACTGTAAAGATGTTTTGTAACCTCTGTCAACTGTAACACACCAAACAACTTAACAAACTGTTTCAACCAAAGGAGGAGGGGGTTGTCTTAACAACTAGTTCTCTCTGTAGGACCTTAAAAAAACTTGGAACAACCCTAACCCTAGGTGAGTTATAAATAATTTTGCCATCTATATTGCAACAGCTAGCAGGTGGGTATAAAATGACCTTGCCTAATACTGGATCATTGGGTATGGAGCAGAAAGTCCCACCACATTGCATACTCCTTGGTTTGAGCTCATTTCTGCAAAATGTGAAACACAAAAGATACAGTTATCCCAAAAGCTTAATTTCTG
The DNA here is from genome assembly GCA_010994315.2 of Pisaster ochraceus. Taxonomy (NCBI): domain Eukaryota; kingdom Metazoa; phylum Echinodermata; class Asteroidea; order Forcipulatida; family Asteriidae; genus Pisaster; species Pisaster ochraceus. The sequence goes on along the minus strand of CM021527.1, from coordinate 190,392 downwards.
GGTACAATGCAAACTTCATGAAAGAAAATCAATAAAGAAGTATAGGGATTAGTGCTGCATAATCCAAAGGGATTAACTGCGATTTTGGCTTCTTTGTGGGTCAACAAAGCTAACTGAAAGTGAGTGTATTTTGGCATTATTGCCTGGGGGAATCAGTTTTACATTGAAAGGTTTGATATTTTAGGCAAGCTGTGTTGCCTTTATGGATTGATTGTAAGGGCGTTGTTCTACAGCTTCAGTTGAAGGCTTTTGAACACTAAAGTTGACCCAAGATGAACAATTGTATTGGTTTCACATTGAGGTCTGTATACACATGTGTACTACGGTGCATTCCAGTCCACTCCAAAGTGTTTTCCCACACAGAGTCTCTTTTCACATTAAACCCTCCAGGGATGCACGTGTACTGCAGCTGTCTCAGCAAAACACTAATTAATGCATAACTCTCAAATGTTTTTAATTTACCCAATCCTTCCACATAGTCCCATCCAATTGCATTTTACATCATGGTACTCCCCAATTAGATTTTTTTTTTAAAGTGTCTTTCTTTTGTAACTTCATGGTTTTTCTGATGTAATCTATTAAAATACATGAAATAAGTGAACCAAGAAAATAATGAAATTTAAAAACAATTAAACCTGAATATAGGAATATTCATCAAGGACCTTAATGAATGCTGTCAAACAGTTGCAAGCCTAATAAAAGTCAACTTCACACATTGTTGTATTAATTTAAAAAGTAAGTGACTCTTACTGCAACTGCAGTACACGTTCTGACTCCTGGGGGATAACTGAACCCCTCCCTTGAGGGTTAAGCCAATTCCCAGGAAATAAAACCTAAGGAAGTACCAGGCAAATTTTAACCCAATGACCAACCAATGTTCGGTTTACACTTATTCATTTTTTTCCTTGGGAAAATAAGCACTCAACATTCTAACCCTGGGGTTATCTCGCTTAACCCTTCTCCCAAGCAGGTGTAGCCATTTCACGGGAATTTACCAGGGTTAGCAATTCAAGTGTGAAACGGTCTTGAAGCACATTTTCCTGTGAATTTCCCAGGAATACTTGTAGTGTGAAAGGGTTTTAGATTCTAATGCTAAGAAATAGGGCAGGCCTTGTAGCTGTAAAAAAAATAGTGAGTGCAGAATATAAATGGTGTGGATAATACTCGTGCATCATTGTGTTTGGCTGAGTAAATTAATTTCTATTCTCTAGAACTATGACTGCAGAATGGTTCTTTGAATGGTGTGGATAATACTCATGCATCATTGTGTTTGCCTGAGTAAATTCATTTCTATTCTCTAGAACTATGACTGCAGAATGGTTCTTTGAATGGTGTGGATAATATTCATGCATCATTGTGTTTGGCTGAGTAAATTCATTTCTACTCTCTAGAACTATGACTGCAGAATGGTTCTTTGAATGGTGTGGATAATACTCATGCATCATTGTGTTTGGCTGAGTAAATTCATTTCTATTCTCTAGAACTATGACTGCAGAATGGTTCTTTGAATGGTGTGGATAATACTTATATGCATGATTGTGTTTGGCCGAGTAAATTCATTTCTTTTCTCTAGAACAGTGACTTCAGAATGGTTCTGTAAATGGTGTGGATAATATACTCATACATCATTATGTTTGGCTAGGTTCATTTGTATTCTCTAGAACAGTGACTTCAGAATGGTTCTGTAGGGCCTAAAAGGTGTGGACAGTATTGACATGCCTTTTTATTGTTTTTTAGCAGAGCATAGGCATAGTAAATTAATTTTTATCCTCTAGAGTTCAACCAACCTGTGAACATTTCATCTGGTTCAGTGTTGGGAAAACTCCAAAAGCTATTTACATTATGTTTTATCAAGGATATTGTGCACAATCATTAAAATAGAAAAATTATTTAAAAAACACACCCCTTGTATTTGAATGTTTACATCGAGGTTTGCAAGATGGTGTTTGGAAGATCTTTCATTGCCTGACCCCAGCATGCAGCAAGCCTGTAGAAAAACAAACATTAACCAAAACACCCATGTTCTGACGTCCTCTTGAACTGACAGCAGTTTGTTGAGGAATTGAAAGAGAAGGCCGCGTTAAGCATCCATCATGAAAATACATGTACCTCTACATGATGCTAGGAGTCAAATTAAATAAAGGAGAATGAACATTTCAGGTTCATGGGCAGAAATGTAATGTTTGTATTCCTATGGAGTCAAAGTAGAGACTAATGTAGGTAAAAAGGGGTCATTGGTCTGGCGGCATGTTAACAAAGACTTGAAGGTCTGCATGGTGGTAAGACAGTAAACTTGAATGTGAATAATTCTTATAGTTTTTAATTTTACACAGAGGCTCACAAATACATGTTAAGTGTTGACACGAGTACCGATGGTATGAGAAAAAAGGTTTTGCTGAGTCCCCATCAAATTTCAGAAACTATGCATTAATAGCCCTGACAAAATCAAATATTGCTGATAACTTTTCTATCTTTTGAAAGTTTAACCATGAAACAATGAAAAACAAAAGATTAAAACCAATTAACAATTTACTGGACTTGGCCCAAAGTTAGAGATTTTGTTTAGTCTCCTTGTATTCAGTTTTTGTGCAAACCATAAATATTTAGCTGCACTTGACTCATGTATGCAGGATGTGTACATGTAGATATCTGTAAAGATTGGTTTCACACCAGAAGCAGTGGCAATAACTTCTTAATCAACAGTTTCCCACTCCACTCATTTGTAGTAATTTCCACAATAGCTTCATCCTTTCCTGACCACCATGACTGTGTATAAAATCTTTGGTATCGTTATTTGTCCTTGGTAATGCTGCTTGTACGGTTTGTGATTCATCCTTTTTTTCTTTAAGCAAAGCACAACAACAGTAACAACCTACATTGCTAGCAACTTGGAACAATTCAAACCTCTCACCACTAGTTGCCTGTATTGGCTACATGTACACATACACCAAACCTCAAGCTCTACATTCTAACTGATCATGGCCAACTCAGTCCAGGCATATGTCACTTGAAGTTGATCCAATCCTTGGCATTAATTTTTTTTTATGTCCTCAATTTGTGTAATCTTAATGCAAGGCAGAGAATGGACTTGTAACAATGGTTTATCTAGAACTAGGCCCAACTTCATGGCTGATGGCTCTACCATGGAGCTACTGCTCTTACTGCGCTTACAGCTCTATTCTTTACTTACACATACAAGGTTAGGGCCAAATTTCTGACCTCCAGTCAAGCTTGCTCAGGTTGCTTTTGAAAATAACAATCCCTTTTTCTTCTCTGAAGACATTGGGATATAGCACAATTAGGGAAACAATCCAGATTGGAATGTTTACTTACGATGATTCATTACTGCAGTTATTCCTATCCTTTATTTTAGCATTTAAGTTGTTGCTGTCACTGTTATTGTTGCTGCTTTTGTTTTGTTTTCTTTTGGTTTTTTGTTTTTTATTGGGGGGATGTTAATATCTACAGTTTTATTTGAGTGAATACTTTGCAATAAGTTATTTTGTGTGCAATATAAAAACACATTAAAAAAAATCTGACGTGGTCATACACAGTGTACAAATGTGAATTTCTTTTTGAAAACTCAGAGTACCTACTTTACCAAAAGCCAAAACTTAAGCTGTGGCCGTAGGGAGCAAAATTTTGTACAGTGTTACAATTAAAGTGACGTTTTCACCCTTTGATATGTTCTAATTTTTCAGGCATTTGTGCTTGTGTATTTCCCGCCAGGACCTATGTAAAGAGTCTTAGTAGAAGTCCATTCAACAATATTGAATGCAAGGTATTTTGCCTCCAGTTTCTGCAGTTATTGAAAACCATGAAAACCAATTGAAACAGTAACTGTAGATTAAATCTGAATAAAAAAAACCTGCCTTCTTGTAATCTACTTATACCTCATGCTACAGCCTATTGCTTATGTAGAACCCCTCTAAAGGAAGAAAGGATTTACAAATCTATTAGTTACCAAACTCCCTCAGGGGTCCATACTCTGTTCACAGAGTACAAATGACATTGGGTCTTGGGTGATCTCCATGTGAAATGTTTGTTTCCATTTGGTAAATTGGCATGAAACTCTACCCAGATAGTTAAATGACCTTTCAAACACCCTACAGGTACTGATTTGGTGTGTGGTCTTCCTAAAGTTCCTGTTGCTATGGTAACCACTGACATTGTCCCTCTGTGGTCGAGTGACCATGCAGTACATGGGAGAGTGAAAAACTATTGGTTGGTACATAGAGAAAGGACCGTAAGGACTGCGGACGTCCTTTCTCTATGGTTGGTACTGCATAGTGCTGCTTTATGGACAGGTTGCTAGCTGAACTTTACAGCAAATTCATCAACTTGTAGAGAGCAATTTGCAGTTTTCAAATCAAACTCTGGGAAGGAATCTAAGCTTCAGTGAAGTGTGCAGCTGTTGCCTTCAAGCCTTTTATGTGGGAAGGGGCGGGGGATTAAAATTTGGATTCCAGCCAAGCTTACCAATAATAGAAGATACACCAATGCAGAACTGGGTAACAAGTCCTTACATTTATAAAAATAATAATGGTAAATGCACAAATTCGCAAAAAAATTAGAATAATGATTAACATTATCAGGATGAAAGAAAAAAAGGGCTGAATGTGTCATGTTCAGACTAATGTCTTGCCACTTCAGATTTAAAATGATTTTTGCATTTGCAGTAGGATACAGCTCCTGTGTGTTGATATTTTTTAAACACAATGTTAAAAATATCTCTGAATTTCAAACATAGCACCAAAACAACTTGTTTTCTTATACTAAACGGGTCAACTCTGTAAAGTAGTTATGACTCATCTAGCAATCGTGACTTTATCAAGTCCATGTAATAACAAGAATATCAGTTTTCCCTCATATAAATGGTAAGCATGTTTGTTTTGCCAATGGATTTGAATAACATAAGAGTCTGTGTTGTTTCCTGTTTTGCCCCCCCCCATCCATGACCAGAGTGGGGTCAGGTGTTACCTTTTGATCAGACATAGCATTGTTGATCTATAAAGGTCTTGTTGGGACTTCAGGTGTTGAACTTGGATGGTTCATTGTAGGGTCTGTGGTTCCTTGTTGTGGTTAAAAGCATGGTATTCAAAAGGATTACATGAGTTTATGAGTATTTAGACCGCTTTAAATCCTTGGGTATAAATATGGCTTAACGCCCCCCCCCCCCTTTAAAAAAAAATAAGCTTTTAGCACTGATTCTCATGTTTTCTATTTTCTCTTCTGTAGATGGTTGTTCCTTCATTTAATATTAATTTACTAGCAGGATGCCCACGCTTAGTGGCCCACTGCCAGTTTTATCAAATTAAACAAGGTGTCAATGTTTTACCTCTACCCCATCACTTGTTTACACAGATGGAGTACATGTATTCACAGACCTTGCAAAGAGGTTTGCTCACTTTTACTAACAACCCCCTCTCCCACAGGGATTGAGGCCATTCTTATGCAGTGATGCTTACTTTCATTTTGTCAAACAATCCCTTCTTTATACTTCAGCCAGGAGGAGAAAAAATAAAGGATAAGAGGAATGGTGTCTTAGATGGGGCAGGATACCTCTTTTGTGGTGGACTTACCCCTGTACATCATACTCAATACTGTCTCGACCCCGCTTCCTTCGGCCATCAAAGAAACATTTAAAAAGTGTTGCAGGTTTTTGTGACACTCAAATTGACTGACAATGGTCCAAGGAAGTCCCAAGTGATTACCTTCATGTGACCACTACACCAAGAAACTGATAAGGTTATGAAGAACAAGAGAGCTGTCTGGTGAGACAGAGAGTTTTTGTTGGCTTGGCAAATGTTGGTGTGGTTTGTTGTGAGAGCTGGTCATGGCTGTTATGGTTTACTGACAAACCTGAAAGATGGTCCTTTCAAATCAAATGCAGCATTATGCCTGAATTTATTATTTTTAGTTGAAAATGCAAATGCCTGCAGCGCTACTCATTCAATACAATGGCTCATGAAAAATTTAGTTGTATGATGAGGATGACATTAATCAACATTGTTTGACGTTTTAACATAAATTGACAATAAATGTTCATGAATAAAAAGTGTTGCCTGTAGTAAAGACTCACTGAGGACCTACCTCATGCATCAAACCACAGAACAAGGATCAAACTATGCTGGTATGTCCTTCATGGTGACATCATAGAAGCTGAATCCTAATTCTGACTATCTTTTCCTTATCAGTAGCCCACCTCATCAGCTTAGCTTCTGCCTCTGTTTGCTCAACATGAAAATGCGCTGGTTTAACCCATACGGTATAACCTTATAAATGCCATCTAAGATCCCCAGTACCCACTCCACACCTATCCCATCCAAGGCCACTTGGCATTGTTGTGTAAAGGCTTAGCTGAGATTTGGTTTATCCAAAATCCTGTCAGAAGGTTACTACTATATGGATATTGCATTTTGTGAGAATTAAAGTCACTTCAAGTCCCACTGTACATGCACATTGACCACCCCAGCATGATGGAGTCATGGGTTTTACCAGAGAGCCATGCTTTTTTTTTGGGGGGGGGGGAGGGGGGTAGAACACCCCTGATTTATTAATATAAAAACTGTCTTTTTGTAAACTTTGATAAGACCTGTAGCATAGTGTAAAATTTATAGTCAAGAATGCTGCAAGCTTGTTTTACTTGCCTTTTAGTAAGCCCGCTTGTCGTACCTGCCTTTAAGTTAGCCTGCTTGTCGTACCTGCCTTTTAGTACGCCTGCTTGTTGTACCTGCCTTTTAGTACGCCTGCTTGTTGTACCTGCCTTTTAGTTAGCCCTCTTGTTGTACCTGCCTTTTAGTTAGCCCGCTTGTTGTACCTGCCTTTTAGTTAGCCTGCTTGTTGTACCTGGCTTTTAGTTAGCCCTCTTGTTGTACCTGCCTTTTAGTTAGCCCTCTTGTTGTACCTGCCTTTTAGTTAGCCCTCTTGTCATACCTGCCTTTTAGTTAGCCCTCTTGTTGTACCTGCTTTTTAGTTAGCCCTCTTGTTGTACCTGCCTTTTAGTTAGCCCTCTTGTTGTACCTGCCTTTTAGTTAGCCTGCTTGTCGTACCTGCCTTTTAGTTAGCCCTCTTGTTGTACCTGCTTTTTAGTTCGCCCTCTTGTAGTACCTGCCTTTTAGTTTGCCATCTTGTAGTATTTACCTTTTAGTTAGCCAGCTTGTCGTACCTGCCTTTTAGTACGCCCTCTTGTCGTACCTGCCTTTTAGTTTGCCAGCTTGTAGTATTTACCTTTTAGTTAGCCTGCTCTGGGCATGTTAATAGTAAGTAACTTTTTTTTGTTGAAATGATGGTTATACATGAAAAAAGAACGCGCCAAAATCACAAGGGCTAGTCCAAATTGATTACAGTCGTGCTAGTCAGTTGTGCTAGCCAGTTGTAGAACTGAGGAGCCCCTGGGGTGAGGTGAGGCCTCTTGCCTGTAAACTTGATACAAGTACCAATTGAAGTATTTGTGTCAGAAATACCGCTATGTGGGAGGAAATTGTCTCTTGATCACACCGTTTTATTCCATTTGCCAAGTCTGGAACGTGCACAAAATTCCTGACAAAACATTCAACATTCAACTTTGATAATATTCATGCTAATATGTACATGTAGTTCATGAGGTTTTTCATATTGGTTTTATGGTTGTGTTTAGTAACAAGTAAAGGGTAGGAAGAAATGTATTTTTCCTAAAATGGATGATATACATTGTAGGATATAGCACTGTAGCATACATTGTACACGTATGTACAACAAAATTAAGATACAGGTTTATAAGCTGTAAAAATACTTGCATAAATGTGTAATGACAGCCTTCAGAGTTTTCTGCATCACGTTGAACATGGATGGAATCATGGAATTTCACAGAGGAAAAAACAATCAGAATTCAACAGGAATCTAAAATACTGGATTCAAATAATGACTTAAATAAAATCAAGAACAAACAAATACAACATTCTTCTCGATATCCTTCAAATTCTGGCGATAAAGTCCATCTTGTCTTGATATTTGCTAGAATTAGTGTGGCCGCGACCCTTCATTTCAAGCGTTAAAACACGCATGCACATTATTAGTCTGGCTCTGTCCTCGATGTTCCATACAACAATATGTAGGTGAGCGGGGTAGTTGGTTTATATTTATTGAGATTTGGGGGGTTTTTTGACCTTGAATTAACACTGTTGTTGTCACTAAAATGGTTAAAAGATAACACTGGTAAAAAACGGAACTTAGAGTTCGGTCAATTAGATCACAGAAAATTCTGAGGTCTGTAATGAGGATCTTTTAAGTATTTGGATAACTTTGATCAGGAACTGATATAATGCACATGCTCCAGCTTTTAAGTAGCAAACGTCTTCCCAAATGAGTAGTTGTTTGGACAATTTTTAAAGAATAGGAGTGAATCATGTATAGAGCACAAAAGCAGATTATTATAGGTGGGGCAGAACCAATAAGGATTCAGATTAAGAATTATAGATACAGATGAGATATAAATAAATATTTATGATAAAATGAGTCCAGATTATTACAGAGGTGGGACTGGACCAATAAGTACAGAGACAAACAAAGGTATGGGATAATAAAAATGACAGTTCACACATACATTATATTTAAATAGTATGGTGTATGAAAGTCATATGGTGGTAATTTGTTTTATGTTAACTTACACTTGAAGATGTGAGAATGTGTCATAAAGCAGTTCAAAATGTCTGATTCGGAATCAATTGACTGCCATTAATTCAAACACTTATTCCTGAATCCTTCCAAGTCAACTGGAAGCTTTGGATTGGATGAGTTCGGAGGATTGAGGCACATTGTACAATCAATCACCTACATGAATGCACTCATATTGGTTGATTTGGAAGGATTTAAGCAGAAGGCACCCTACCCATCTCATGTCTGTTGATATGGTGGATCGAGGTGCCAGTAGTTGCCAGCCTACATGGACATAAACTGTTGTTGGTTGATTTTGGAGGGCCCTGTTTTCAGCAGGGA
>CM021527.1:153616-181406 GCA_010994315.2 Pisaster ochraceus | reverse complement strand
GGGGGGGGGTTATGCATTTGTGTTCATGGTCTGCAAAATAGGAAAAAGATTCTTTATTGTTGTTTGTAAGAATTAACTGAAGCAAGCTATAACTGGCCCAGGGCTTTTGGGGTAAACAAAGCCAGACTGTCAAACCATGAGTAGATCAATTCAATCATGTACTATTGTGGATAGCCTAAACCCACCCACCACAAACTTATAGCAGAGAAGAATGAATGTTTTGAGGCAATAGTGTGTGATGTGTATTATAAACTTGTCTTTGAAATTCAGCGTCAACGTTTCATGATTATTCACACAAAGTAGGTTGTTTTATTTAAAGGCATGCAATTTTTTAGCAGATCAGCTGATTGCCTCTTTTTCTTTCATTGTTAGTGTCATATAAAATTGGAAAACAGTGTATAAATTTACTTGAATTTGGCTATTTCCTCGTTTGTTTGTTTGTTTCTTTCTTCAAAATTCCAAGTTGCGTGCCTGCATATTATTTTTGTAGACCACCATTGTAAGCTGTTTTTTCCAGCTCTTTTAGGAGTCAATTTGTCTTAAAAATTAGTTTAAACTGCAATTCAAGCCGGGAGTGTTTTTTCTTTGGGAAGTTAAGTGTACAGCATTGGTTTATCAACTTCGCATGCACACAGAGAACAATGGATTCTCCTCCTGGTAAGTCTGCTGCCACCAAGGAACAAAAAACGTCACCTAAGACAATTTGCCATGACCTATTCTTATTACCCAATGAAGATAGATTGTAAAGAGAAAGCAACATCATAAACAATTGTAACTTAGATAGCTTCCTGTAAGTTTGCTTCCCTTGTGTTATACATGTATAGTAGGAAGCCATACAAGCAGTGTGTGTACATGTAGGCTTACATGTACATGTAGCTATCTCATTTAAATGACTCAGTTATGTAATTAAAATTAAAATAACAAAACATATAGAACAGGGTTTAAAGAACACCATATACCCATTTATATGAATGAACTATTTGATGGCCATAGAACACCACTAGAAAAATGCATCATTAAATTGTCTGTGCTTTTATTGTTAACATCCCTGGTAGTCTTGGTACTATTTTTTCTAATGGAGGTTTGATTAAAGTGAGCAGTGATCTGGCCTGGGGGTATATTTCTTGTTTATTAAGCCTGGTTCCCTTGGAGTGCCTTGGTTGGAAGTCCTTGCTCTGTGCTTAAACAAACCACAGTAATAATTACACCATGTCTCCTGGACATGATTGATTTTAATCAGAGTTAGAATTGTTCCACATTTTTATCCTTGGTGTGAAGATAAGTTTATGGTGTAGGATTTGTTTAAAACAAAATATGAGTGAACAAATTTAAATTGACAAAACTGTTTTTTTGGTTTTTTTTCTTTTTCAGATTCATGTTGAAGAGCTTACCATCAGTGATTTGATACAGAGGGATAAACTAGAAGGCAAGTCATTAATTTGGGGCTTTTTTGAATTTTAAGTGCAATATGCTTATTAATTGGATTATGTTTTGTCTACATTGTATTTCCTGAAAGTTGGTTTCATGCTGTGTCAGTGTAAAGAAATATTGGTTATGACTTACAACAGAAGGCTGCCTATCACTATTTTGTCGTTGATCTTTGAACTCAAACAGATACACAAGCTATCAAGTTGATCAAATAAACTGTTTCCTTATCAGAAAATGAAAATAACTCAGTGATGAATGCAGAATACAGAGTGAACTTCAGCTGAAGTAGCATGCCTCTGTTGATCAATTGTAGAGATGGTAGGAAGGTGAAATGTACCCTATCTGTGAAGTAACACTGGTAACTCATTTAGAGCAATAATTGCTGGATTATCTCATTAAAAAGATTATCTTTTAATCTGGTGAATAGAGTAGACATAATGACTATAAATCCTATTAAGTCTTAACTTAATAATTAGTGAAAATGTCACACTCAATGTGGGCCTTTTGAAATCAATATTGGAGTTTGGACTTACTGACCACTGTATTGTACTCATGGGTTCTTACTCTATAAACTGCTTGGTAAATGTACGCCTGCATTAGCCATGGAATTGTCACTAAATAGACAAGCGTGAATATCACTCCCTGGCAAGTATGTGTGTACAAAGTACTTGGCAAGTAGTCTATAGTGGTAGCCAAGGTATTACAAAGTACATGTTTGTATGTTTGTTTATTATTTATACTTTCATTTTTGACTGAGTCGGCATAATTCTCATAAACCTAACAAGTAAAAGATTGAGAAAACAGTCTTGAATTGGCACATGTTTAAATTGTCAATCAGTAGTCAATTTAGAGTAAAAGTACATTATTGGTTTAAGGGAACCTTGGGTAAATTTATTCCCATGGTCTCGTTTTCAATATAAAAAAACATACCGGTATAAAGAACATGTGAACATTTCATCAAATTTGGTGGAAACCCCCCCCCCCCACAAAAACCCTTAAATGTTTTGTCAGAGATTTGTGCACATTCATTTTAGGCATTTCTTGAATACGACAATTGCATCAGTTTTGATTGATGATTTCTGAGGTCTTCAAATTATATTTCCCAGACTTTATCAGGTTTGGGGGGAGGGGTGGATCGACACTAGTATCGAGTGAGCTTCAGATTGAAATAAAATTTTCCAACCAACAACTTTGTTGAATTTTCAATTTCGGCTCCAAGTTGAGTTTCAATTTATGTAAGGCCAAGTCCTTTTGCACTTTCCTTTAAACCTTAAATTTGTGAAATGTTTAAATTATATTTCCAAATTCCCCCACCTCCACCTCCCAAACAAACCTTGTTTGTTTCCCAAAGATCAACATCACAATTTTGATTTGTTGGGTTTTTCTGAAGGCAGGATACATGTAATTTTACTGTTTCAAGCTGTTTTGTATAATAATTTCACAACCATGTTGAGTGCACTGAAATAATTTGGTTACCTCATGCATGTGGACATAAATTTTCACTTTTCAGTGCTGACAGTGTGTCACTATGTAGAGTTTGTCTACTCACGCCATACTGGAATTTATTTCAATCTCAACCAGGTATGGATCCTATTCATGTCTCAACCAAACATGATTTGGAGATAAGGATTATTAAGTTAACACTTCATACATGACGCTCACAAAAATAAGACACAATGCAAAGTTATAAGAAAGCAAGTGATTACTGTATCTGAGATACATTTATTGTACATAGAATTGGAGGTGAAAAGGCAGTTAAAGCAGTATATTTACATCTTTGTTATTGTCCACCCCTTTCGGTTTCCCTGTTTTGTTCGATATATTAATTACATGCACTTTAAAACCAAATCCTTGCAATGCACTGCATCACCTGTCATCCACTTATCCCACCTCCCATCAATGATATACCGTAGACCATAGTAAGTAAAAGGAGCCAGTCTTATTTTCCTGATTACCTCAGTTTCATCACTTGTATTTTAAAATGGGAAGAAAAATAACTGACCAGTTGATAGCCAGAGCCTGAATTCACAAAGCTGTTTGAAATAATTGCTAAGCTCAGAAAAACTTGCTCAATAAAAACAGGTTACCAGTCAAAATACCATGTAATGTTAGGTTGTGAGATATATTTTGATTTGCAGAAAAGTTTGCTGAGCACCGTTTTCTGTTTGACAGCTGTATGAATTTGGGACTGGGTGTCATTCAATGACAGAATAGTAGGCCCCTACAAATTATTAAAAATTATTTACAAAATGTACATTTAATAAGCAAGATCCAATATTATGTACATCAGCGCACTTCATGATTGTCAGTGCAAACAAATTGTATTCAAACGCACATGTTAGAATGTGAAACAATCATGGGATCCTGCTAATCCTGGATGTACAAACAAAATGGTGGCAGTATGCAATGTTTTTGCATGAAGCCATTATTACTTGGCCTTATTATAAATAGTGATGTAACACTTTTGTACTAACATGACAACATTAATGGTAAATGACTTCAGGGAAACGCTTCCAGCACCAAACAGCCAAGTTGTGCCCTTCTTTGGTCTAATGCACTTTGTTTGTAACATGTTTGTCAATGGAGGCATGTCCTGCCCATGGAGGCATGCCCTGCCCATGGAGGCATGCCCTACCCATGGAGGCATGTCCTGCCCATGGAGGCATGTCCTGCCCATGGAGGCATGTCCTACCCATGGAGGCATGCCCTGCCCATGGAGGCATGCCCTACCCATAGAGGCATGCCCTAACCATGGAGGCATGCCCTGCCCATGGAGGCATGCCCTGCCCATGGAGGCATGTTCTGCCTATGGTGGCATGCCCTGCCCATGGAGGCATGCCCTACCCATGGAGGCATGCCCCGCCCATGGAGGCATGCCCCGCCCATGGAGGCATGCCCTGCCCATGGAGGCATGCCCTACCTATGGAGGCATGCCCTACCCATTGATGCATGCCCTGCCTATGGAGGCATGCCCTGTCTATGGAGGCATGCCCCGCCTCTTCATCCAGATACATGCATGTACATGTGCTAGTAGTCCACTGTTTATTTACCCTTTGCCTAGCATGCCATAGCTCATATGATGTAACTGTTAGTTTAAGAAGCAGTCACCTGGATTTCAGTGGATTAAAAACATGACTAAAAGATGTTTGATCTTCAAACATTATCCATGAAGGTGGGCTTGTAGCTAGTTGGAGAAAGTGAAATAAATCATTCTAAGCATGTCTGAGCATGAGGATGAAGCTACTTGTATAATGTCCAAATGGTCGAATGTGACAGCAAGATCCTCTTATGTTCCCTAAGCAGACATTTTGTGTAGTGTTGTACAGGTAAGGTTACGCTTCTTGAATTGGAAAAAGCGGGAAATGTGATGGTGATTACCTATGTTGGTAGTATGTATTTGCAGGTAGTGTTGCAGGCAGGGAGCTGACACTCGTTATATGAAGATCTGATTTAAATGTTAACAGTGAATTTTCAATGATAATAGCATTCAAACATATGTACGCGATTTTTAGTAGAGTCTATGACTGATGATGCGTCATAACCTTGTCGATTGATCGCACAATCTTATCTTGTAAAGTAATACTCCATACATTTTGTAGGTAACAATCTAAGGTGTGCGGTAACACCATTTACATGAAATCTCTCTGAAAAAGTAATGTTAAGTGTAACAGTTTGATGTTTTGATCAGTATGCTCTGATTGTTTTCAGTAGATGTTACAGTTAATTTTAAAAGTAAAAGTTTTACCTTAACTGCTCATCCATAGAGCATTTTAATGAACTAGTGAGTGATACTTCACATCTACTAGATATCAAACTCAATCCATATTCGTTTGTTTTTCAAAATCATCAAATGATAATTAAAAAAAAGAAAACAAAAGAAAAACTTTTAAAAAGGAAAAAAATCTAACCAATCACAGTCAAAAGAAATTACAATGCTGTCTTTATTTTTCCATTGTTTACAAGGATGACAGTATTAGCATTATTTGCTTGACAGGTCAAATATCAACAGTGCACAGGAATCTTCATCAATACTACTATTTGAACAGTGTTGGGTTTTCCCATTCATATCAATTGGCACTCTGACCTCACCACATAGTTATCATTCCTGGCTTATCTGCAAGTTCCTACCACTACTTCATATATTATTATGCCATAGAGAAAGGACTAGGAGTGTACAGTGCCGAAGGTCTACAGAGAGTAATGTACAGTCTTTACTTTGCTTCTCAACGTCATACATTTTGGTTGAAAGATAGTAGCATTGGTTTAGTTTTTTCAAAGATGTTGTTTCTTCAAAACTTCAAATGGTTTTAGATCTTATTCATACATTCATGGGGTGACCGATCATTTTCTCATGCTGCACAAATTGCCATCATGTGTCAAATCATTGGTTCCTTTAAACGAGCTTAACAACTTAAAAACAAATTTTTGATGAAGCATTTGCATAATGTTGTTTTCAGCAGCCTTATTTTTAATTTAGTAATATCTTGTACTTGCGCCATAAGAACTTTTTCTTAATTTGTCTGCTAATGTTCTTAATTTTCATCTAAATTGCCATTTTGTAATATGTCGTGTGCTTTCTGCCACTCTCTCTCTCTCTCTCTCTCTCTCATACTATTGATGTACCTTTACTGATTCTGTTACACTTGCATACCTATATGTGTGTTCAGTTGTGTAGTTATTTAGCCTTCGGGAAAGATTCTGCTAGTAGGGCTGAAACGTCAGGCCATTGACTTTGGCGAAAACAAATTCTGATAACGCTTTAGTGGTAAATACTTTTCAGTGATGTGTAATTGGTATGACTGTCACAATATATTGAGACATTGTCCTTGCTCTATGGGTCAAGAAACATTATTTGGGTGGATGTAATAATATTACTAAACCAAGACTGGGAGATGCAATGAGTCTATAGACATAGCATGTCCATTGCCAAGTGATCATTTAAATCAATTTAAGATGATAGATGAAAGATGAAAACTTTGTGTTTCTATTGACGAATCAAAATAAGCAATTAAGTTTCAGGGGACTGTTTACTTGGAATCAATGGGTTGGTACTGGTATCAAGTTAAAAAGTAAGCTTTGAAGATTGCTGTTTTAAAGATGATAGAAAACTGGGCAGGGTTATACATTGTATGCTTCCATCAAGCAACAGATGTTGTTTGATTGTTTGATAAAGTCAAAGCAAAACAATTATGTTCGAAGTTGAAACTAGAAAGCTCAATAAAAGGCCAAAATTGTTAAACAAGGTTGATAGCTTATTGAATAACTAATGGTACAATAAGGTTTGTGACAAGTGAAATAAATAGACTTTGTACGTATAAGCCATGCAAGTCTCTTGAAGTATTTTGAACATTGAACCAGTAATTCACACATACATTTTCGCTTTTAGTAAAACATGGAAAAAACAAAATCACACACTCTAGCACTAGGCCCAGATCTTGCACTGTCTAAACTCGTATGCTGATCCATTTTCTAAAATTTCGCTTCAATGAAAATATATCCATTTTTGGTGACACAGTTTTCTATGCTTTTTTGTACAAATGGATCTTAATGAAAAAGAACTAAATTTTGTGTTAAGTTTCAAGAGCAAAAATCAGCTGGTCATCACATGGCAAGGAAACAAGGATATAGTTTTTCTTGCTTTTTAAAACTGATTTCAGAGTCCAATGTCAGGTATAAGCTAGCCAGACACTGCTAGCAGACATGATATTTGATTAATCTATTTCTACCGTGCCAAAGTTCTGATGGATCTATCACTTAAAGGGTATAGTTCACTGATGATTATGAACAGCCGAAAAATGGAACTGCATTTAAAGATGAAGTACCATGGGATTGGTATTCCACTAAAACCCAAATTTAATAGCTTCACTCTTAAAAGTCTTGCATGTCCAGTACCTCCCTCCAGAGAAATATTTCTGTCAAAAATACTCTTGTCAAAAATAAGGACCCTACCAATCATCATTGCTAGTTAATGTGCCACAATTGAATTAAGCCTGATATTAGAAATGTGGAAAGATCCTGGACAAAAGATAAATTGATTTTTGTTGTATTCAGTGAAACCACCACATTTTATGTAGA
Source organism: Pisaster ochraceus (assembly GCA_010994315.2). Taxonomy (NCBI): domain Eukaryota; kingdom Metazoa; phylum Echinodermata; class Asteroidea; order Forcipulatida; family Asteriidae; genus Pisaster; species Pisaster ochraceus. The sequence continues at coordinate 173,903 of CM021527.1, read as the reverse complement.
TTTGTTGACAAGTTGTTAAATGTTTGTTGCGATGATAGCGTTCTGGCTCTTTCTGCTAATCCCGCGAAACTGGCAATGTTCTCGCGAGACTACTGCTCTGGTCCCATTTAAATGTTGTCATGTGAGTAGCAGTCTCGTGAAATATTTGGGAGAGAGCCTAGCTGTTCCGACAGACACTTAGCGACTTGTCCAAGTCTACATGTCAGGGGTTAAGTTGTTTGGTGTTTTTATTAAAAGCTAAAAGGTGGGGACTTGCAAGTCTATAAACTGTTGATTATTTTCCCTGTAAAGGTAGGGAAAACCTTTGGTAATTTCACATAGACCAATATCCTCATTTGGTGTATTCTAACAAATGCATTAAATAACAAACTAGCGCAAATTGAAGCTCAGTTGGTCATTGAAGTTGCAAAAATAATGAGAAGGGCTTCATGCTTGAAGCCTTTCTCAGACTCAAATTTAGGGGTGACAAATTACCTCTTTCTCTGAAACTACATTAATTCAAGGGGTGTTGTTTCTAACAATGTTTTATAACATTAACAGCTCTCCAGTGCTCTTTACTAGAGGTTTTTGTGGTAATTAATTTTTGGGATAATTACCAAAGGTATATACCCTTCAGTCTTCAGTCTTCAGTCTTCAGTCTTCAGTAATTTCCTCCTACTTGCAGCCTTGAATGAGGATGATCTAGAACCAGCAAGGTTCTCTGTTTGGGAAAAGTACCGGAATGCATTCTAAGATGATTCAATACATATTGCTGACTGTCTTCTTGCCTGGTATTGTCAGTCACTGGATTAGGACTAGAGTTATTGCATTCTTTACTATTAAGTTAATTACTGAAATTAAATTCCCTATGCACAGTAGTTGATGGCAAAACATGATTGAATATAGCTTAATTGGGCGACTTTAGTCTGTGGTGATAGGAATAATTTGTGTCAACTATTGTCTTAATTGAATGATCTGAAGACCATTTCTTCCCTTTATATTTACACTGTATGCAAACAGTTTTAGGGTCTAAAGTCTTATGTCCAATTGATTTTTGTAAAAGTCTTTAGATACATGTATGCCCTTCTTCTCTTGGGGGTATTTTAAAAACATGTACCTTTTCAAAAGAATGTTGCTACAGTTAAATCTATCGTAATTATTCATGGTCTAAGAATTCTTAGCAATCACCTTTAGCATTATTTGAGTCATTTTTAATCTCCAAGATGAACTGTGAAAGTTAAGTAAAGTAAAGGTTGATCAGTGGTTAAATTTCACACATCATTAAATACAGAGAATTAAAAGTAAAAGATTTCATGTTGTTTAACAACTCATGTGCATGAATTATTCTTGTTTATTCAGTGCATTTTTGTAGCGTTTATGTAAGCTGGGATCCATAGGAGATCAGTGAGTTTTTTTTCTCAAGAATGGATTACCCAAGATAAACAAGAAAACAAAAATAATAAGAAATAAACATTGCTTACTATCAGGGATTTGCTAACCTTTCAAGGTGTTTCAACTTCTTATGTGTAACTATTAAGTGACCTTTTGGGATCATTATCAAGAATAAGTAGCAACGCTCATACATATATAGATGAAACTCTTGGCCTTAGATTTTAACCATTTTTTTTCACTTTTCTTTAAATAGAACCTTAGTTTACATAGCCCAAATTTGATGTGATTTACTTTCACATCAATTGCATTCAGTGCCTACAAATGTTTTTATTCCATTCAAGGAATTCCTGACTGGTTATTTATATCGTTTGTACATCTGGTAAGGCAGTCCTGTGCCTGATGGAATTGGGTCAATATTCTGCCATCCATACACTAATGGCATCCTCTTTCATCTTGAAGATGTTCAGATGAGCTTTGCAGATGAATCATTTTAAGATGCCACAAGTTCACTATCATCGGGGACAGCCTTTGAAGGCCAGAGATTAAAATTTCTTACTTTGTAAAAAGTGATTGGCCAAGATGAAATATGTTCAGATGTTAATGCTGGAGTTGAAATCAGTTCAATTTGTGACAACTATGTCACATTGGTTAAATAATAAACAGGATGGTTGTAAGTTTCTAAACTTGTTCTAAACTATACCATTTCTTGAACACCATTCTTGTGAAATCTTTCATGGAGTTGTCAGAATCTATCAACATTTACTAATAAGGTTTGCTTGTACACAACCAACCCTGTTGACCTGAAGAGATTTTTTTTAAACAATGTAAAATTCCATATTGTGTTGGTGTTGTTTTAAACCATATTTAAAAGCGTGCCTTATCCTGGAAGCTGCTGTAAATTTGTGGCCCTCACATGATATAAAACAGAGTACGCACAACTCCGTACAACACTGTAACCACACAGATTGAACACAGATTGGTGGTGCCATTTGACCTCAATCATGATTTATTCACAAAACCTTCATCTCAAGAAGCTGGGTAAGTAGTATAGCCCAAGCACTTTGAAAGTGGGACTAAGTTATCTGCAAGTTATGCAAATAATCTACTGCAAGTCTGAAAGACAACCTGCACACAATTCTGCTGCAGTTTTTCACCTAGCCCGGACGCAGCAGTTGCTACACTGGCCCTTGAGACAACTTGGTCCCAACTCATAGTCCAACTTAACCTGGTAGAACAACACCGCAGTACTGACTCCAGCTGATCATCTTTTATTTCTTGATACGAGGATCGCCTGCACGTACAAAGCTTAAGAATGCTGCCTGAAACTAACAACGGGTGTTACAGGGCAACTAAACTCCTTGCATCAAGCTTGCTCAAACCAAGAATGCAACAAATGCTGTTAAACACTTATGACTCGTTTCCACATGTGCTTTTTGCAGTCTTTTGAATTGCGAAGTGACGCTAAGAACTTTTGCTAGAAAAACATGTAGAAATTAGAAAAATATGCACCTCAACCCCCCAAATAGCAGCTTTTTCCTGCTTTCTCTTGCAATTTGCATACGTCTAACGGTGCACACAATTTTACATAAACTTAAATAACTTCTTAGAGCTATGCCCAATCTAACTCTAACTTGCAAACAACCCAATTTTCCTGCAGTGGAGCAAACTTCCACACAAATTAAGTCGTTCACGTATTACATGAGACATCACATGACCACAGCAACTCATGCACGTTTATCACAATTCTAACAATTATATTACTTTGGCAGGAAGGGCACAGAATAGTAAAAAATAAAAATCAATTATTAAAAAAACAATGTTAATGGACAATATACATACTAGAACAGGTGGACAAAGTTACATTCCCTATCAGCCTACGACACATTTACAAATGTGAGGTATATAAATAAAGTAAGAAAAAAAACATCCCACATAAAAAGTTACAAGTTTGTTTTCATGATAGAATGGCCATTATTCATAAGTTTGTAAATGTGTCCACTTAGGCAACTTGTATTGTTACAAAAACAGTAGGTGTATAATGATGAACTTAGTTGATCAATAATTGACAAGGATAGAGGGCAATTGAGTAGACAATACAAAATGTCCACCTGGACAAGCTTGAATGCTGATGTGCAGTCAATAATCCCTGGAATGGGTGCAATTCCTACAGATCAATGTAGGACCTTGTGCAGTGCAGTGACTCACGCTGCAAGAATTTAGGAAGTACCCCCAGTGGTCCTTGTGTGTTGGCCCACTAGCTCTTGTACTAGTATTGTGCTGTGTGGTCTGTATTCAATTCAATTGCAATTCTGCAGTGATTACCATAGTTCACAAGAGCAGGTACTGGAGACTAAACAGATAGCATTTGCCCTTTGGATTTGCCTCATTATTTCAGATGTTTGTTTAAATGCAGTGTGGACTGAAGATATTGTGGTATGTTTGCATCTTGGTTGTTTTCCTTCTTCTATGGTTATTAGACTGTTGTACCATGGTTGTACACACTGACCCCTTATGATGCAATTATGCTCACAGTACAATACTGACTATGCGTACATTATAGCTCTAGTTGATTCATTGGTGCGATCCCAATCATAGAATCTTTTCCAATAACAAATATTAAATGGACTCTAATTAGATTAACTTTCCTCCTACAAGTGTGTTGGGTACATGCACATGTACATGTACTGGTACATTTAGACTGTAAATCTTGTGCCAATGAGCATTCAGGACACATGCATGTTGGTTGGTAACTTGTTGTTCAGTATTAAAACAACTACGAAGTATGGGGAAGAAATTTCATGGTTAAGCTATGTTCAGGATTTTGAGTTAACTATTGAATGATTTGAAGTAAAAGGTCAGGAGAGTTTTATGTGTAGTGAAAGTGAGGGTCACTTGTGAAAAAGACAATGAGACTTCCATGCAGTGGAACAAGTTAGTTGTCTACATGTATGCACCAGTGTTTCATTAAAAACATACTGTACTGCACAAGGGTCAAAGTTAACTAGATTGTCATGGTAGTTACCCAGACTTTTTAATAGTGCACTTTTACTTTAAGTTGAGCAGTCACCCCACAAAAAATAATATTAACAAATCATCTTACATTTATGCTGTCAAATAATCCTTTAGTTCGTCCAGGGTAATACTACACGGTGCCATTTATTTGTTTTAAATAAAACCTACACATTGTGTTGTTTTTAGTAAAACAACTAGAGAAACTAGACATACAGTGTTTGTAAACAACAAACACACAGGTGTTCGTGAGTGATGTCACATTGTGATTGAATGAACTGGTGACGACATTTTACCATATCAACCCAATGTTTGGTTCAGAAGTTAGATTGTTTTCCAATTTAATACTTCAACTGCCGATTTAAACTGGAAGTTAAGGTTAAGTTGGGTCACACTTTGTTTAGCGTTTGTTATGTTTGTGAAGACAATTACGATGATTTATATGTTGTAAAAATCTAATGTTTGGTTAAGAAGTTATTATTTTTTCAAATAATAAATATTAACTTCCAGGTTGAATCAGAAGTCAAGGTCAAATGGGGTATAATTCTGTGTTTCGTTTCTTTACTTGTTACACACCTTCCCAATGATGCATAGATTGTCAAAATCCAATGTGTGGTTCAGAAACATTAAACTTTGACTTCCGGTTTGAACCAGAAGTTAAGGTCAAACGGGTCACATTTTGTGCAGCGCGTGTTTAATTTATCAAGACCGTTCAGATAACGTATGGATTGTAACAATCCAATGTGTCTGTCATTGATGACGTCATCAAATTACACGCCGTCCAATATTGCTTTCATACTAATTTGCTGAGGGTTCTAAATCTCGTTCTGGGTGGTCAGACAGCTTTTTCACATACTGTTTCAGATAGATAGATTTCAGGATACCAAGTTTCACATTCAAAATATTGCCTTTAACTTATTTTCATGTATGATGTTTGACATGTAAACACCATTCCTAATTAATACAAAGATAAAAATGAATGATTAAAAAGTTGTCTTTCTGAGTGCCTTTCAAAATATATTGAAAAGAATCTGATTAGAAGTCATAATTTAGTATGCAGACTCATGTCTTGCCTTTAAAAAAAGATAGAAATACATAGTCTTCCCAATAGACAAACTGTGCATGCAGTGTGAGTTAAAACATTGGATATTCAGAGAAATATGACTCACTCAAAATTTGGGCAGACACTTTTGGATTCTTCCATTTCATAGTAATTTCCTCCTACATGCACACAGTACATGTACAGTGTAGTTTACATAATGTGCATGTACATGTACAAGCGTCTATCCATGAATGGAATTACTGCTGGACCCCTCTTCAATAATAGTGCTGGTTGAACACCCCTACATATGAAGTGGTAGTGCCTAATGGTAATAACTAGCCTAAGGGAGTGCAGCCTGTAAAGTTGGTTCACTGTGGCCTGTATTGAATCCACTGTGCTTGTACACTACATCCTACATGTCTGTTGGGTCTTGTTGAATATGCTGTATGCTGCCACAGACTAGGCTAGCCAGACCATAGTACTATACAGTACTGGGCCTTATTCTGGTTTGTCGTGACGCTCATGTTTCTGAATATTCTAGCTGGATGTAGGGATTATAGTGGAACATTTCAGAATTAGGTGAGTATGGATATGGTTTCTCTCAATTCATAAAAATTGTAACAATGGTGAATCATTCACTGAATGTTTACATTTTTATTTATATAATTAATTATAATAGACATGGATGGTGTCTTGTCTTCAGTTCAATACAAAACTGTGCATAGATAAGATAGGCCTCTGTGAGCTGTGTGTGGACATCATTAACTCTGGGTATCCATGGATTACATCTTCAGGAAACTATATACAGTTTTTAAGATGAGATAATTTAGATAAATTGTTTTACAGTATATTTCCATGAGAACATGCACATAATATCATGTTGTGTATGTATGTGGAACAGAGAAATGGATATTTGTATACATAGTTATACTTGACATAAAATGAGTACACTTTATAGCATTCAATTCAGACATTGCCCAGTTGATGTCATATCATGTACACATGGCTTCACCTTAGCTAAACCATTTATGTGTATACATCATGGGTAATTTAGTTAAGTATTCGTAAAGCTGCCTGAGTTCCACAAATACAATATAAAGTGAACACTAATTGATTTGGTAAGAAATGAGAATGAATCCATCAATGAAGATTGAAGGTGCAAATAAAACAAGCCTCAGCTTCCATGTTGCTTTATTGCTGATTGTATTTCGATACATATTCTTTATTTCAACAAACCTTTACCTTTTAAACTTTAACAAACCCTTAGGCCAAGGGCCTAATTGGAGTTGATGCCAGTATGTTTGAGAGCTTGAAAAATGTTACAGAGAATAGCCATCCTCTAGATTGCTGAGGTTTGTTTGCCGTTGATGACCCCCCCCCCCCACCACTCTTGAATTGAATGCTCCCATTGATATTTAAATATTTGATATGAAGTACCTGCAAAAAAGGGCTAGTCATCTGTTTTTTGTGTAACCATAAGCCAGACTGTGTAGTACATTTGTCAGGTAAAAAAATGGTTACCCTTAAAACTAGTCACTTTAAATAAACATCTGCAGCTATTCCAGACAGAAGCATATTGCTGAAATATAGGACGCCAGCAGGAATCAAGAAAGAGTGATCTCTTGCCAGTTAAAATCAATCAGTGCTAGAACCTTTTGACATGTTCTTAAATCCAAAGATATAATGTAACGGGAGCTGTGTGAGGTGCATCACCCTCATGTATGCACTGCAAGGCTTCCCTCCCTTCCATTTATTAACATAAATTTCATTTGGCAGGTGACCCCATTGTGACCTGCAAATAATGTTAAGTGAATCAAACCCCCTTGAGTGCTTTGTGTACTTAGTACCTCAGTATGTAGCAACCTTTTCAAGGATGAGTTTATCATAATCATAGTTCAGAGGAACTGAAGAATCATTCGTACTGATCTGTCGTTTCGACTTGATTATTGAAAGTCATTATTACTTTGGAAGAGTAAATTCAATTTCAATTTCAACCAAACTGTAAAAAGTTATTAGCGGTCATGGTTTTTGTTTGAAGATTAAGAATTTTGCAGAATTTGTTTTTAAATAAATAAATATAAATTGCTTTGTCAAGGATTGTTGTGCATGTTCAAAATAACCATAAATGATTTGTATGGTTTTCCTTTGACTTTTATAAAGATTCAGGTGTAGGCTATATGAAAATAATAAGCTTTTAGAAAAAATTATAATAACATAAACAAACATTAGATACTTTTCCTCAAATAAGTAGTGTTTTTATTGTTAGAGTAAAATTGTCCACTGTAGAGTGTAATGCCATACAGATGGACACAATAATGTACTAGCAATGGGGATGCACTTTGATTATTGAGGCAATGGTAAATGAAATGTGGTGATGGATTAGAATCATTGCTGCAAGGAGAAAACCTTACTCCATGTGTCTGCCATACATTGTATCTAAACAATTAATGGTGTTAAGCACAAATAAGTCACCATGGTCATCAGGCGTGTTGGTCATACTGACTAAAATTGCTGAATTTATAATGGAATCACACTCCTCAAGGAGTGTAAGAAGTAAAGTCAAATTATAATACAAGAAGAAAATCTTGATGATGTTTGTTTTAACTGCTCCCCTATCGGAATTATGACAAATTTATCAAAAAAATTCAGATTTCAAATAACATAAAAAAATGAAATTGTGGAATTACTTACTGTGTTGGATTCATTAGAAACACTTGCAGTTCGTCACTCTAAGGGCAGCTTAGCCTACTTTCCTTCTACTACTCAATCATTATGTCCCAAGTGACGTCATACCCAAACACTCTGGTATGTTATTTTCCACTTTATCCCATGGTGCATGATGGTTACCACATTTGTACATCATCCTTCTTGCTCAGTCACTGCTAATGTCTTTTCATTGCTCTTATAGTGATCCACGTAGGTAGCTTTCAATGAATTTTACCTAGTAAGAAAAGAAAAAAAACATACCAAAAATATCATAGAGGTGACGTCAGAAAGTGGGTTTGGTCAACTGGCCCTGACAGAGAAAGCTGGACAGGTGAACTTGAAGACCATCAGCATTTCCATTTGATAATTAAATCCGGTGGAATTAATTACATTGTGCTATTTTCTAGGGCATGTATTTTAATACTTTGATATTCTACAACCGCCAATATCAGGAGATGAAACCTCAAGGATGCAATATTGAATTATGAGGAATATAAACAGCAGCGCCCCAATGGTAGGGACAGTCTGACTCCGGATTACTTCCTGTAGTTTTCTCTGGTGTCAGTATTACTTCTCTTAACTCCTTCCTGAAGTACATTGAATACAATTACACAAGTGTACAGATCATTTTCCATATCCTGATCTGGGCATTCAGGGGTGTAGGGCAGACAAATAAAAAGTGCAATCATAGTCCTGGTGGATCATAGGCAGCTGCTTGAGGATGGCATCTTGAAGTGAAAATAAAGGATTTTCTCTAGTCAAAACTTCAACAATAAATTGAAAGATAAATTGTTAGTTTTAATCTGAAAACTCACACTCTGGAAAGTTTGTACCAGTACCATTAGTACCAATCTTTCAGAGAAATTGGTCTGTCTAAAATACTTCCCAAGTTTAGAAAACAGCAATTGAAGACACCAAACATCACTGATGCTGATGGCATTTTTCTCAAATGAAATGAGCTGAGTGTGAATGTTTACAAAAACAAAACATAAACCATTCTTCATTAATTTTATTAAAACTTGAGCACAAAAATATGGCATACTTTCCCTTAAGTTAATCCGAAAAATAAGATCAAGAATTTACGATAAAACAGGCTTATAATAGTTTGTTAAAAAAAAAAAAAGTTTGAATAAAAAAATTATACCTGCAGTTTATAACTTTTGGTGGGTGTGTTGTTCCGCAACAAAAAGAGTAGGTTAGAAACCTGAAATGCCTATTGTGAATGCTTCTGTTAAGTGCACAGTGATTTAAAAAAGGGCATTTTAGATTGATGTGACTGTGTGATTCTGCTGCAAGTGCATGTTTTCTTGATGTGGAGTTTCTTAGTAAGTTAGTATGTTTGATTATTTTGACAAAGTAGTCAAAATACTGACATTATTCCAAGGATAAACTTTTATGATAAGCTGTCTTGACCTTTGGTTCTGGTTTGGTGCCAGCATAAAATGCCTGAGGTTGTGTTTTTATGACTTGGATGTGGTACCTTTGAAGTTGTTTCTGATTGGCATAAACATATTGAGATATACTTTGTGATTTAAGCTAATACCCTGTCAATATCAATTGATCATGAGGTAGAGTATTACTCATAAATCTCCCATATTTCCACAACTCATGATGTCAAAGCAGATGTTAATTTATTCAGGAGTGCTCTGGAATTGGGATCATGTGTCAGTGCCATTTTTATACACAACATTTTCAAGTTTCCTTAACTATTTTCTATATCTAGTAGGTTTCAGGCTTGCAACTTTTCAGCTAGTCAGCTGATTTTCCCTTTTTTATTTTAGTGCCACAGAAAACTGAAAAACACAGTGCTCTTTCTCTATGGTGTACTTGATCTTTTCTCTTTTGGTGCATCAAAGTTCCTGTTTAATGCATGTTTTCTTAAAATGATCATTATTTGAATACTACATACATTGTGCCGCCTACTTTTAATGTCTCCAAGTGTGTTTATGCATATAAAATGATGGAAACCACAATCAGGCAGAAAACAGAGGTCTAGATTCATCAGACCATCAGTTACTTTCTATAAATATCAGTTTCTTGTGGATTCTGTGATGCGTGTAATGTTTCACTGATGCATTCAGGCCCTCACTGAGGCTGGAGTGTCAAATAACAACATGCACTTGTTACTAGCACTGTGGGAACTTTTATCTCGTTTGCAATGACCCAACATTGTGCATGCCTGTTCAAGGTAAATTGCTGTTTTATGTAGAACTACATGTTCCTATGACTATAATTCAATGCATTGTTGTTATTTGAACATATCACATTGTTCAACTTTGTTTTCTCTTGGGGTATGTTAATGTTAAAAGGAGACTACTTTGTGCTTTTGAACAACTTGTTAGGGAGTGACTTGTCAACTCTGATGTCTTGTTTTGATTTATTGTGAACAAATGAAGAGGAACACAGCCTGAGAGATGGCACCTTGAACTCTCTGATATTATTAAAAAGTGGTGGAAACAACTGGTAAGGGACTGAGAAGTGTTGCAAACCTTCATCCAGCATTTGGTGAACTTGGCTTATATTAAAAAAGATGATGTTAACACAATTACAATGATGCTTGTGTTACAATTACAGGCTGCCATTAAGTACATGTAGTATCTATCGAACACAGTCAATTGAAACTGAATGTTATTGATTAATTACAGTATGTTTACAGATGTTTAAATGAAAAGAAATTTCCCTTTTAAATTTTCCTGTCAAAACACTTGATATTTGGTGAAACTTTGTTAGTTATCTCAATACATGAATAACAGCATTAAAAACCCTTTGAAATATCAGCCATCATGTCACAACCAAAAATCCAGTTTACCTTTCGTACCTGATCTCCGCTGGATGTGGAGGTCAATTATAGTGGTATACATGGAATGTATTGGAAACCTAACCCATCACACTATCCTGGAAGGCTCCCTGATATTACAATGCACATGACTGTCTCTTAGTAGAAAATAAATTCCAGTGAAAGTCACAGCTCCTAATATCCAATAACCAATTGCTCCTTTGTTTGATTCCACTACTGTGTATGTCTTAGGGACTTCAGCACACAATTCTCTGATCAGGAAATGTCTTGAGGGTTGTGAAGGTCAGGTGGTCCCAATCAATCCAAATTTAGCTTGATTTCCCTGAAGAGAGAGCTGGAAATTTCAGCGTGACCTCTGGTTCATCAGGGGTGACATCCAATAAAAAAAGGTTTATTGTACATGTACTCACTTGAGAATCTAGCCCAGGTCGGACTCCTCTGTTACATACAACATGATGGAGTCCAGGGTAAAGATTCTGTGCCATTGCAAACTATTTATAACAAACTACTTTCATTTTTATAATGGAAGACACCGAAGCTTCAGCATATTCCTTATGTACAACTTCCAAGACTGCTGGGTTCAGAACTTTTAATTTCTATCCTTGGATGACATTTCAGTTTTTGTACTGCGTTTGTGTGTGAAAACTTGCAGGCACTCCCATAATATGCACAACCAAGGGAGAGGGTGCAGTCTAAATGCTGCTGTTGCTTGTTTGTGCATGGTTTTGAAATTCATTTAATGACTATTGCATTTGGTATCGATTATTAACAGTAATTAAAAAAATAACGCAAAATACAAATTTGACACCTTCACTTTATATTACAAAAAATGTTGTATCAATACCATACTAACACTTATCAAATATTTCGCTTTATTCAACGTTAAAGTTTATTAGAGTTGCTACACATTTTGCACGTGCGCACACATGCTCACATGTCTATTGTGCAAAATGTTACAATGGAAGCATGGATCTCATCTGTGATTTTTTTTCTGGAATAATACCACCCATAAATACATTTTTTATTAACGGACATACAGAAGATAAGAAAGAAATTTCAGCTTCTTAAACCAGGTTGAAATATGAACAGAAAAGTCATTAGTTGACAATTTTATTTTCAGCTTTTTGGAGAAGCTTTATATACCAGAACATCAGTAGTAGTGCAATGAAGACTGGTGTCCTACCACTAGTGCCAGGGCTAATTACATCCAAATATAATAAGATGGGCTTTGTTTTGTCAGAACTTGGTATATTAAGAGATGGTTCTCTCTGTTGGTGTTTCATAAATTGTCAAACCAATCGATTGAGTTTGCAAAAGCTCAATGAAAACTGTTACAAGTTCCTGAAATAATAACAGAATACAATGTAACAACTGCCAGAGGATCTTTTTTTGCACACAGTATTGGTAGGCAATTCATAAAGGTTGAAAGAAAATCTGTTACTAACTTTATTGACATCATCATTAAGGACATAAGGACTTGGACTTAATGTAACTGTGAAAATCTTTAGGAAAACAAAAACATGTCTTGACGAAAGTTGCTTTGAAAAGAATTTACTTTTTAAGGTGATTCGCTGTAAAATTTGAAAGAGACATTAAAATTACAAGGAAAGTGAACCTGCTGCATCTTTTGTTTAGGTCAAGCATGGTCAAGGCTGTGGTTTGAGGTCATCATCTCAAACTGTTTATTTTGTTGTTATTTCCTGCTACTGGAACTTGTTAGTAATCACTTAAGTCAACATTGCTGTTTACACTGCCCTGCAGCAATAAACAGATTTGCATAAATTAACCTTGCTTCATTGGATCTTTCTGTTCACAGGCAACTCTGTACTGAATAAATGAACAATATAAAGAGATGGAGGAAATTTAAGAATAATAAATTAACAGTTATCTTGTGTTTCTTTTTGCTGTTTTTTCTTGTTTAAAGAGTTGAGATAGGGACTTTCTTTGGGTAATACAACTTGTTGTCAAACGCTGACTAGGGGCCATTCCTAGGCTGTTCAACTTGTGTGTGGCATCTAATCTCTTACACATAATTAACTAATTAGGCGAAAATGCATATTTTAAAGAACCATGCTATGAGATCTTAAAATTACAAATACCATAAATGAAAATGCTGTGGTTGGCGTTCGACATTATGTTGGTTAAATGTGCGTTTGTACCAGCTACCTTAAAACTGATACATTGTTTGTTTTTTGCATTTATGCATACGCGTGGTATGAGCATGCATGTGGCACCAAAATCTCTTAGCCAACAAATTTTGATAAAATAAACAGAAAGAAAATAGCTGTTTTGATAATTCCCTGCACAACATGCACAGTGCATACAAGCTTTATACACAACAACGTGTTTGTTTAAGGGCCATTTATTTGTTATTTCACAGAGCTGTTCTTTATATCACTTGTTAATTGTTAATGGAACCCCACGTAACCAGTCTTCAACGAATCAGAGTGCTTGAACTTGAAGATTTTTATTAATGGTTGTTTTATTATCCCTGCACTTAAAAAGAGAAAGCATATTTCATAATCATTTAATTGCAGCTACATTGTACATTTGACTAGTAGTGTATATGTACATCAAACTGTTGAAGCCATTGATAATGTGAACAGTTACGTACATATGTAGCCAGTGGGCAAGTCCATTTCTGTTTTGGAAGGGTGCCTCCTCATGTGTGTGTGATATGGTCCGCTTGGATGGCAATATCCAATCCAAAGAATTCAGTGGAATTTTCAGCTTATAACTTAATTTAACTAAGTAGTTACAATTGTCATGGTTACAAAGCTTGCGAAAAAGCTAAAGGGCATTACCCCTTGGAAGAAGTTACTCCAAAGATTAACCAAGAAACCTTTATATTTTATTCAACAGACAATTTAATGATTGTAACCAAAGAGAGTAAAAGAAACCCAAGTCCCAAATACTGGTAATTATACACTGCATTCTCAAACCAAATAGTCATTAAGTAGCAGAGTGTGCATGATTAGTAAGAAAGTAATTAGCAATCCTGGTCTGCCAAGATGACATGTTCAAATATAAACACGCCCATGATGTGACATTCCTGGGGCCATAAGGGTTGACATAGAACTTGCATTGAGCATGGCAATGGTGACCACATGTCTGCCTGCTCTTGTTACACCCATTAAAGGGTAACCAGAGGCATAAGAACTGTGAAATAAGAGCTTGGAAATGTCTTCACATGTTACTGACATACTTAAGTGAGAATGCCAAGGAGTAGGCCCTATGTAGCCTGGGTTCAGGGCTCAGGCCTAGCTCTATGGTTTAGGAAAGTTATCATCTTGTGTCTTAAGAAACACTCAAATTGTATTATTTGATCAAGTGTTGTCCCCTGCCTCCATGGTCTTACAAAACTTGGGAACATTTTGAAAGTCAAGAAGGCCAAGCCTGTATTGTTGGACTAGAGGTGATTCATGCGTGGCCAGCTTCTTCTGAATTCCTGCAATGCATGTAGCTTCAAAAAGGGGCACAGTATCCTTTGTAAGTGAATTCTTCATAGTACTACAATGTTGATTTTTGTGCACTGTTGGCAGAAACATGTAAGAGTGGTGGGGGCACTACTATAACAAGGAACATTTAAACTTTAAGACCGGCAATTAATTGGTTCTTGAGTCAGAGTGATATGGACAGTTGTGTGGAAATTAGAAGAGTGTACCAAAAGTTAGTTCTTAACTAATGAATTGTTTTGTACTTTCTCTGGTTCTCAATGAGCAATAGCATAAGAAACCATGGTTTTGCAGCTGTTACAATATTCTGACCATGTCTCCTTCGTGTTCATTGACCCCCCATTCCTTAAACACAGTCAAAGATTCACTTGTAAGGGGACCCCACAATCAATCCTGGCATTATAGATTTGACCCCCTTCATCTTGTCCAGTTGAATACAAGTGTCTGTTATTAATCCCTTGTTAAATTGATCTACCATAATCAGGGGATTTACATATTGATTAAGAGATTATACTGTGCTGGTATTTAGCCTCTCTTTTTGTATACTTGTGTCCTGAACTGAAGTACCGCATTTTCCCCATCAAACATGAATTTGAGAAGGTAATTGACCATCAGAGTATTACTATTAGTGGCAGGTCAGGCAGGAGGTCAGGATTTGTTGGGGAACTCTTGCTTATTGAATGGGATAAAATCTTTCTGCTATTGAAACCAATGGATCTTCAAAAGCATTGTAAATGCCTGAAGATTCTTGCCAAGAAATGATTTCCCTGGACATAAAAACCCCTGCTGGGGGAACAGGTAAGTGAGTAAGTTAACATTGGGTTTAAGCTTTTGTGAGAACTTGGTTCAAATGTGAAATGAAAGCAGAACTAAAATTAGCTTCCCCAGCTGGAAAGTCTTAAAAAGTATTACATGTAGATACGTCTGGAAAATCCCAATAAGCACACCAACCACATAATTATCTAGCATTGTAGGCTGTTCCACTACTTTTGAAGCTGTTTTACGAAAGTTTTTAATTAAATGTTTTAAAATTGTCATTTTGTCTTTGTTCAAACCCAAATCATAAGGAATATCTTTTCTGATCATGTAGTCTTTTCAAATGTCACCAATTGATTTATTAGAGAAATTACCTGAAGGGTCACACTAAAGTAGCTTATACTCTGGGGTCATGTGAAGGGGCAATGTTCCCTAGGCTATTTGACTCTGCCCTCCTTGAATTCCATATACCACTGTAGCTTATGCATGACACATGGGCATGGTCATCCATAGATTGATGAGGTTTCTGTCAACCAAGTATCCCGCAGTGTTTTACAAACATATTTCCCTATTGCGTCCACAGATATCCTGCATAGCTTTGGTCAGATTTTGTTTTTTCACATGTGGTGATTGCAGTTGAATGAATCATCTTCACTGTTGCTCTCATAATTCTTTGAACTGAATAAGTCAACAACGTTTTGAGTCATAGAGTATTTTTGTCACTCTTAAAGTGACTACGTACACTGCGCATACAGCGGTAATTTTAGTTAGGCAGGGCTAATGATTTACCGCTTTGTCAAAAACACTAAGCTTGCCCTTACTGGGCACTGCTTGCTTATTTCAGCTGCACCACTGAAATCAAACATTTCTAGTCAGAAACAAATCAATGATTGACACATGATGTACATAATTTTAGTACTATTAATGGTTAAACTTCCAAGACTACATAGGCCTACATGATGTATTGAAATACCATGTGTTTAGCTTGGGCAGCTCAATAAACTCACACCATTATAATTCTGATAAAGCAATTCAGCAATGTCCATAGTGAATCACATTATCACTAGTTGGTGTCCTCTGGATTGCTGGCATTACTTTATTAAAAAAACATGTGATACTACATGTTGTTGTTTGCCTGGATGTGGAGGTAGAAGTTGAGACCTGAAGCATGTGATGCAGGATTGTTGGTTAGAAATATAGACACAAGAAGAATCTTGATGGAAGACTACCATGAAGCATTTGCTATGCAGGATTGTTGGTTAGAATATAGAAATACAGACACAAGAAGGATCTTGAAGGAAGACTAGCACTAAATACATGTACAAGGATCGGTATTCAGTGGCCTACAGTTTGCTAAGAGGCCTTTTACTGCAAATCTAATTACATATCATACATGTATATGTACATACATGCGTACATACATACACACCATGTACATACAGGGGATACAAATAACATTGATCAACCTGTCTCTAGTAAACACAACCCACACACCAGATCCTTTGAAACAAGATCGAACAAAATTTGCCAAGTATATCATCTACATACTCATTCCTCAAGGGGCAATGAAGTGAAAAAAGGCCCAAGATTGATCCATTTTTGTCTCCATTATAGAGTGAGCAAATACAGAAGCTAAAGGGAAGTGATTTTAGTGGTCCTTGAGGATTCCTTGTTTGAGCATAGAGAAATCTCTGTTCTTTCTCTATGGTTTGAGTGATGTGCTATTTCTTGGACCATTGGATATAGAGGTCCCCCAGCTGGAGTGAAGACATGAAGTGGTCCACATCTTATAAACAAAAGCCTGGGTATGTTCACATGAGTAGCTAAATTGGCTGCTAGCTAACAGCGAAAAGTTCTGACATTGGGAGCGCAGAAGTTAGCTAAATTCGCTGCTGAGTCCAAAAGTTAGCAGTGATAGTATCCACTGCTAACTCAACTTGATGCCAGTGAAGTTTGATACTAAGCCACAGATAAGGGAATTTAGCAATAGCAGTGTTTTTTCCTGGTGTGAACGTAATTGACCTTGGCTACCTGTGAATGTGATTTCAGCTTGATGTTATGACACATTTGTTTTCTTGGTGAAAACAATGCCACTGCAGGCCACGTGAAGCGAGCTACTTCCTTCCCATAGAGAGGCAACGCACATGCTGCTGTGGTACGGTGACATTGCACACAAATGGGGACGAAATTGTAGCATTTATCTTTAGCTAATGACACAATGTACATTGTTTTTAGTGACAAGAACAGACCAAAACAAAATGTATTTCTCATTCGGAATTTAAATTATAGAATCGCTGGTAACTTAGTAGTGTGTTATAAACATGTAAGTTATTTCTTCGAGCCAACATGTAGATTTTTTCAACAAAACTTCTACAGTGGCAAAGAAAACTACCGGAAGCTGAAACACTCTGTGCTGGCTAAAGGTGACCATGCAAGGTAAATTTGAGCTTAGTGGTTTTGTCAAGCGAACCCCCGCTGTGAATATTTAGCAGCAAAGATAGCAGTGAAGTAAGCTACCATTTTGATCTAATGATGTTGAAAGCCAGCTGGTTAATGTATTAATTATTAACTGGAGATCCATCAACAGCTTCCAAAATGAACCTGACGTCTTCAGACAATAATATTGTTAGTAGAATAGTCCACTGTTCTATTAGTTAACAAATCTTTCATCTGTTACAGTAAGTACCACAGCAGTACTTACATCAACTCCCATGCCAACTGTTGAAATAATGACTCCCACTCCACCACCACCCACCCTCAACCCTCCTTAGGACCTTCTCAACCATCAAGATTCTAGTCCTTTTTGGTCCTGCACCACTTTTATGAAGAATTTAACACCAAGTTGTCAACAGTTTGAATGATCCTTCTATTTGTGGGACCACAAGGCCTTCAGAGAGATTCCTCTTTGTCCACCAGCCTTTAAGTTATTCTCTTTTCAAGCTGAGTTGAGAAAATAAACACTCTGGTGGATGCCCTTTGGCAAAGACAAACAAGCAGCAGCCCTCTGCAATGCATTGCCTTGCATCTCCATCATATTTGTATGAATGCATTTTCCAAGGGGCAGCTAAGGGAGGGAAAAGGTTATGTGTGTAAATGTAGCACAACTCTGAGCAGCAGAGTGGACATGTTCTGCAAGCCTTGTCAAGGTAAAAGTGTTTTCAATTTCAAATACTTGTATGCCAAATCATGCAGTGCCTAATTAGATCTTTATCCATTCTGTATTTTTAGATGAAAATGTTATTGTCATGGCTCATAAGTCATATTAATTCACCATTTCTTTATTTTATGTTTTATTTACATGAATAGTTTAAACCAATGCGGTGTGTTAAGTTTAAATGGTTCAAGTGACAGGCTGTAAGATTTATTGTAAATGCTGCTGATGTGAGATCAATGATCTACTACATGTAGGGGTTGACTTGGATTTTGCTGTTCAAAGAAGTTCTTTTGAACATTTCTCATCTTAGGTAATAAAGAGACTATGACTGTCTATTGTTAGCCTATCAGCAGCTACAGCTTTCAAGTTGTATGTAGGCAAGAACACTTCTTAAAGTTATGCTCACATGATTCCAGTGCAACTGTTATGAAAAGAAGCTAGTCAAGTGATTATGATCCCTTTTATGTTTGAGTGAACTCAGCCGCATTATAAACTAAATCTGGCCATGTTAACATGTAGTTTTACCTTCTTAGATACAATGCTGTCAGGTAAAGACCCTCTATCCATGCTCACAATCCAACCTAAATGCTCTACATACAGATGTATACATGTACAGTACATGTAATTGAGTGAACAGTACAGCATACATGTACATATACCTTATGTGTTGGAGTGTCACGGCCGAGCTGTCTAATGCAATGGTGTCAAGTTCAGGTGTTGTCCAGTGGGTTCTGGTTCTGGTCCTGATATTATTACACTTGTCCTTGAGCAAGACATTTAATCGTTGCTTTGTCCTTCAGATGGGATGTGCTGCATCACCTTTCAAAGTGTTATTTACATAAATAGGTCTCATATTTAAATCAAAGTCTGCATACCTGTAAATGTGATATGCCTGCCGTGTGTGATGAAAGCATAAATATAAGAAGTGTGCATGGTGTATAACCAAAGCAGTCTGCTATGGGCAAGCTTTTTACAGTGTAATGTGTTTCGTGAAACTTGTTTGGTTCATGGCTCTATTGACCGTGTAACCTGTGACATCAGATGTTTACAAAAGAGTCACAGAGCCTGGACTTCCTGCAGGCACAATTTGTACACAGCTCTGTGGACGAAAACATCAAACCTTGCATTTCATGGAGATTGCCATGTACGTTTTTTGTATGCTTTTGGTATGAAGATAGTGGGTACATCTCAAAGCTTCTTCAGCTGTTATTTTGGTTACTCTTGAATTGGTAAGGAAGTTGCAAAATGGTAATGCAAAATGTAAAATTTCCCATATGACCATTGACCAGTGCAGTTTCTTGCCTGCCTTGTCACTCTTATTGTAAATTAAGGTTACACAGTCTATTTTCTTCCTCAGTGGTCCTTTGCTCAATATTCATTATCTTCTGTGTACATGTCATGCTGTCAAACTGAACTAAACAAAAGACAATGGATAGTGTTTCTGACATTTTCTAAGCTCTTAAAATGCAAACAAAAACCGCTGATTTATTTGTTAAAAATGAAATGCTGCAAATTGACCAACAGATAATGACAGACATGGTGTCAAGATGTTGCCCCAGATTTGTCATTGACATTAGTTTTTAAAATTCTGCCCAGAGAGTATCATGAATAATTAATGTATCCAACCTTGGGTAGGTCAAACTTGATGTGGTAAATAAAAGTACAGTGACACTGATGCATTGTGACTGTGCAGCGAGGCTTTGCAGGTGTTCTCCTATTGAAGTGTTACCATAGAAACCTCATAATGCAATACTCCATCTGTTCTTAATCACCTTTGAAATGCATTTGAAATAAGTGATGTAAACTAAATAGCAACAGTTACAGCTATTGATTCCAAGATAATGGGCATTCTTAAGCACCATGTATGTCTGCCCCATAGTATAAGAGAATCTAACAAAGTTAAAGGCACTTTCTGTGTTGACTCTCTAGACTCTTGTTCCAGTATAGCTTGATGGTTCTGATGGTAATATAACGCATAAACTGGTTGACTGTCTGGA
>CM021527.1:131512-146346 GCA_010994315.2 Pisaster ochraceus | reverse complement strand
ACAATGGGAGAACAAAGAGAAGTCCTCGGTAAGCAGGATTTACAAACATGCGTGAGTGTGAGTGTGTGTGATATAAAGTGATTGGCCTAGATGTTATTTAATGTCAAATGTATAGCTACATGCATGCACAATGTAGTTTTTAGAAGATCCACAAGATCCTGAAGATGAGTGAAGCAGTCCAGTTTATCTGTTTATCTTTGATGTTCTTGTCAGATGTTGAAGACTATAAACCTTTCAGTCTTGCCTTTCAAATGTCTTACACAGTCTCACATTTTGATAGAAAATCTCTCATGTAATTCAACCCGACTTGTGTTACCATCTTAGTTCAATCAATTCCTTAGCATTTGATGAAGATGCTAAGGAATGTACATGAGCAGTTTGAAGAAGGAAATAAGATTTACATGGGTTAATCTGAAATGTCTGCCAATGGTATCAATATTTATCTTAATATTGTACAAATTCAGGCCTTACACATCGTACTTGGGGAGGCAGTGAGGCAATGGCCTCCTGCCCTTGGCCATTGTCTTGGTATGCCATTAAAATGTTGCAGTTGAAATTAAACATTTGCTTAATAAAGATGCCCTGTACTGAGGATTAATTTCCTTGCGCTTTTAAGCACCAGGTCTGCAGTTTTTTATCAGTAAGACAAGGTTCAAGGATCATGTCAATTCAAGAACTCTCAAATCAACTGTTTTCTTTTTGCGTATTGTTTTTGTGGGGGTTTTTTGGCAAGGGGAGACAGATGGTGCTGCCTGCATGGACGCTCATCTAGTTTACTGAAAAAGGAGGCGTCACTTTTGTTTGTGTGTAGGGACAAAATGACCTTCTTGAAGAAGTGGGTACAATGGCTGACTAATGAGTGACACATTTGCTCTTTTCAATGTTTTACCAGTAGTTGTCCCAGTAGAATACAATTCCTTCTTTGGTGATGGAATCCTTGTTCGTTTCATAAGACATTCATTTCATCCAACCTGGTCATCACCAGCTGCCTGTGGCTTCCTGTTCATCTTTTGTGTTCACCTCAAAGAGATTGTAAAGAGTTTACCTCAAGCCTTTGACTTCCTCACTCCACTGTGGCATAAGACCACTCTTGTCATTCAAGTCTTTCCTCTCAGTCTCCTAGTGTGGTCAACCTTCCTGGGTTGGTTAAATAATGTAGTCAATGGTGTCTGTGGTAGAACCTTCTTTTATTCTTGTGGGCATACATTTTATTCACTGACTCTGTCTGGAGGCAATATGTTTATTCAGGAGGCTGCTCAGCAGTGCATGCTCAGTGAAACCATGAGTTGTAATTTAGTATTGAGTTTGTTCACAGGCAAGCATCCTTGGTTTTTTATGTGGTCTGTTACTTTTATTGGCTTAGCAAAATACAATAAATTCAAATAGACAGGTAGATAATGCCTTAAAGAGTTTTATTAGTCATCACTTTCATTTGTTAACACAAAATTCAAGCAATTATAAGAACTAAATCTAACTGAAATACAGGCACAGTACTGTAAAGTCTATCAGTCTATGAAATTGTTAGTTTCCAACCATGCCAAGGAGGTAGACTGCAGGTAGAGACCATGTTGGAGCATGGTTGTTGGGTTATGTGATTGGACAGTGATTACATGGCATTCAATAAGCCTTGTGCGAGTGACCCGGACTTTTACCCCTGTACGTAGCGACTGTTTCTATGCCACGTGATTCGGGGCAAGCTTTTTCGCCCGGACGCCCGGCAATGCAATACAGCCAATGTAGAAACCGTGCGTGTTGTGTAGGCTTTCTGTGTTTCCGCGACATTTTGGAGGATTTCTTCGCGGCAAAAGATGAAGTATTTTTGTGTATTTTTCGTACATAGTGTACACTAAAGTCAAAGCAGCTGCATTGATTCGTTTTAAGGAATTTGCCATAAATTTACCACCACAAAATGGCTTCAAAGAAACACTGTTGTTACGGAACTTGCAACAACGACTCCCGTTTTGCAGATCCTCCGCACATGAATGGCGTCTGGTAGATTCCATTTCCGAAACCCAAATCAAATCCTGACAAGTGTCAACGTTGGATAAAGAGCTGTTGTGGGAAGGTTTTTTCCGTAAAAAATGTATCGTACAATACATACATTTGCTCTAAACACTTCGTCGGTTGAAATGGGCCAACAGTAAAGTACCCCGATCCTATACCTGCTGCGACATCGGGCGCAGTTGAGATGAACACGCAAAAGGCTACCTCCATGTTTGGACTAAGGGCTCCATGAATCCATTGGTGTGATGGTAAAAGTGACAGACGCAATGGCTTGTAGCCCAACCAGTGACATCCCCAAAAGAGCTACAGAACCTGGACTTCCTGCAGACATGATTTGTACACGGCCCAATGGAAGAAAACATAAAATGTATTATTTTACTGCGTTGTCTGCTTTTATTAACTTGCACCTCTCAAAATTTGTTCATTTTTTAACTCTTGACTTTATGTTTAAAATGCGACAACAAATTTACAAAAAGCCCTGGAATGTACAATCAAAAGGTCTTTGGGCTGATAAAAATCGCAGCCAGTTAAGAGAAAACTATTCAGCAGTAATTGAGTTATTTCTTTTGTCTTTAGAGAATATAATAATCTTGTACAAATATGCAAATGGTTACAAGACCTTTTTGTACATATATGTATCTGAAAAATGCTGACTACGTTGGTTTGAAAGCTAAATGAGCACAATGTATACATGTTCGTTCCAAACTATGAACTTGGACTCAGACTCAAATGTAAATCAATCTGACTGATACTTCCTTTCAGAGAAACACTTCAGTCAGAAATGCTGTCATTTTTTAGAATATCACAAATTGTGACATTGAACATGAACACACATGTATTTCAATTTCATTGTCAAAAATAATTAAAACATATTGTTTGTTTCATAGAAAACTGGACAGAAATTTTAATTTGCAAATGCCTCCAATGAATTTAATTTGTTGTGTACATTGGCCATATAGCGTTGATGCTGTGTCTAGACACAGTAAGCCTGCATGCTCTGGTGAGTATCAGCCACACACAAATACTTTACAAAAATAACACATCTATTATAAATGATGCCTGAACTGAATCATTGCTGAATTCCTCAGTGGCAGCATACTGTGAAGTGATTCTTCTGGTTTTTCAGAGTTCTTCCACTAAACAGCTGGGAATGGAATGCGGAAGGGTTTATGGAGCCTGTTATTGGGCAGTCAGCAATTTGGACTAATAATCAAAGCCTCTTTATTGGTAATTAAACAAAATAACTACATTAAAATATCACAACTTGACATAGAACTCCTTTGTTACTATTGGGTTGTTTGTTTCATGGCTTCACTTTGTAAGCCACAATCAGTGCAGGCACTCTGATTGCTGAATAAACCCAATTCTGGACAAACATTTCTGCCATAATGCTGGTGGGGGCATAGAGCAAGGGTGGGGGTTAGGTTCTTCCATTACTTTCTTCATCAGCGCTGGCTTTTCTTGAAGGACATGCCTGTCGGAGTCTCCAAGCACCTCTCTGTCTGTAGCAGAGGTACAAACTAATGGGTGAATATTTCACTTTGAGTAGAAGATTCTCTCCAAACTTTTTTAAGGATATAAAACTTGCCACCGCAGACTGCTACTTACAAATGAAATTACTGCAGTGATCAAACGCCCACTACTGGTAGAGTCGTTGCACCGCGTATTGAGAACTTCTTGCACGTAGACTCAGGCCATGTCCAAATTGGTGGCTAAGGCTACGGCTGGGTAGCCGCATCATCAAGCGTGGGAGTATAGGATGACCTTAGCAACAATTGTAGCCAAAGCCATAGCCATAGTTGCCAATTCGGGTTTGGCCAGCATCATCATGCGTGAAATTATAGGATGACCTTAGCAACAATTGTAGTCATAGCCATAGCCATAGTTGCCAATTCGGGTTTGGCCCAGCATCATCATGCATGGAATTATAGGACGACCTTAGCAACAATTGTAGTCATAGCCATAGTTGCCAATTTGGGTTTGGCCCAGCATCATCATGCGTGGAATTATAGGATGATTTTAGCAACAATTGTAGTCTTAGCCATAGCCATAGTTGCCAATTCGGGTTTGGCCCCACATCATCATGCGTGGAATTATAGGATGACCTTAGCAACAATTGTAGTCTTAGCCATAGCCATAGCCATAGCCATAGTTGCCAATTCGGGTATGGCCCCGCATCATCATGGGTGGAAGTATAGGACGTCCTTAGCAACAATTGTAGCCATAGCCATAGTTGCCAATTCGGGTATGGCCGAGGTTGAAAAACCATTTGTACCCTTAGTTGAATTCTGAAGGGATGCTGTGTCATGTTGTGTGTTCAGAAATTGCAGAAAATTTCATGTTGTCTGCTTCAGTTGAAATAATTCTTCGATAATTATGGAAGTGGACAGAAAGGTGGACATAAAAAAAAGGAGCCCATGGAAGGCACGTTTTCAGGTGGTCATGGTTGGAGGATAAAGACAGGGAGGAACATTTCCTTGCCGAGTACATTCGCAAATTGGAGAAAAAAAACTAGATGGAAAATGTTGCATGTATGACACCATTAAGTATGGATCAAATAGAAAAAAGCTGTTTGTGGTCATGGAAATTCAACCAACCCATGATAAGTGTAGGCGGGAAGAGAAGGAACAAAAATCTGCGGAATGGAGAAATGAAGATAACATAACAGTGCAATCAATTTTGTGTACTAAAAGATTTTTAAAATATTTATTGTCAAAAAAATATGACTTTCCTTGTCAGATGTAGGCCCTATACATTTGTATAATTTACACATTTTGTTTTAATATAGATAATTAAATAGCTTTTAGCCTTCGAGAAAGACTCTGCTAGGGTCGAAACGTCAGGCCACTAACTATTTTTTTGCATAATTAAATAGCAAAACAATACAGGCTTTGATGAATTTAAGATACACCCATTTACGAATTTCTGCCTAGTCTAGCTTTGATGAATTAAAGATGCCCATTTAGGAATCTCTGCCTTGTCTAGCTTGCAAGGTATGTTAACAATGTAGTCTAAAATAGTTTAGTTTCACTTTACACTGGACTGCAGGCTGGAGGCCAGTGATTTTAGCCTCGGGCCAGTAAACTCAGGACTGGACAAGTCAGGTGGTCTTGTGTTTTTCAGTTGACTTTTAATTACCTCACTGTGTAATGATGTCTTTAAAAACCCTTAATTGGTTTAATATCTTTCAATTGGTAAATATCTTTCAATTGTGTTGAGTACTGTTCAACAGTTTATAAATGTGCATATTTTAAACTTTAGACAGTTCTTTCTCATTACCTTGGTCTTGTTTAATAAATGCTGGTCCAGTAAAGCCGTGTGGTCTTGTGGATTTTTTCTGAGCCCTGCCCAGGGTTTTACCTAGGGGCAGTGGTGGCTATTCCCTGGTGTATGCCCAATTGCTGGGGTAGATCAGGGGTAAAGCAATCTAAGTGTGAACGGGTCAGCTGTTATTCCCTGTGGTTGCCTCGGGGAATAGACTAGTGGGAAAGGGGCTCAACAGTGCCTCTTATTAGGGACCAGAGGTCGATTTCACGAAGCGCTGCGATGCTTCGCAACGCAAGATAACGACGCGTTACACATCATGTCTTGTGATGCGTTGTGAGAACAATTTCACCAAACTTTCAATGTGTTGAATGCATCAGAAGTACAAACCTTGACAACGGGGATGAACACGTCGCAAGAAACGACGATCTTGGGCGATCTTGGGTCGTCGTAGGATGCAACGCTTAATTTGATAAAGCGTAAATGCGCTCAACATTGATGCTGCTTGCAAATCACGAAGCCGCGAGAGCGTTTAAAAAAAGAGAGGCTGTTTCATGAAAGAACAAACCCTCTCGACAGTCTCGCCATGGAGCTATGTTTTTTCCATGGTCTCACTGATGACGAAATATTAAGATGCCATAGATTTTCAAGACGGAATATTTCACATCGTTGAAAGGGTACAGGGAGATATTGAACTTATTATAATGTGTAAATTATAAAGACGTCAATTTAAAAGTTTGATGTATGTTATTAAAAAGACAGATAAATTCTCATTAAATTAAAAGACCATTTGGGCGGGGAGGGCGGGAGTCAAAAGCTCCCCTGTCTGTCTAATTTTCTACTCAACATTTGTTCGAATTAAGTAACGTTTCCATGCGCGTATTTTGTCTGCCATCTTGAATATGTTTTGAATGTTTTATGAATGAGTCATACACAGCATAACACAGTTACACGATTGTACAGGTCATCCTCGTTCAAAAGATTGTTTTTTATTAAAAGTAAAAACAGACCCAATTGCAACGCGTCGCACTTACAACATGTTTGATGAAATGAATTGTTGAACTCGTCGCAGCTGCTATGCATTGTAGGTCTGCGACACATCGCAAACCCTGTGATGCTTCGTTACTCGTGAAGACTTTGGTGAAAAGGGGCCCAGACCTCCTTTCCTTCTAGTTTTATTTTGGTATCACAGAGAAGCCCCTTACACACTACACTTTAATCCGGAGAATCTCAGTGTTCAAGAAAAATTTTACATTGAGATTCTCCAGATAAATTGGAGCATTCCCACTACACTTTTCAGCAGGGTTAAAAATATTTCTGGATTAGCAAACCCAAAACTGGCTTAATCTGGGTAACATTTTACTCTGCCCATGAGTAGGGTTAACCCACCAATCTCGGTGTACATGTAAGTACAGGGTGTATGGATTTGAGATGACTTTTCTCTTGGTTAGGGTCAGTTTTAACCGTGTGGAAGACTTTTTACACAGGTTGCCACTGGCCAATTACAAGGATCCTAGGTAGGTAGTGTGAAAAGGGCTTTAGGCATATACATTAAACCAGTACCTGAGTCTTACACCAGACTGTCTAGTGTCTACCTCTTCAATGATCCACTGCTCAATAAATGGTTCAGTAAATTCAATAGTCAGTACTGCAACATACACTAGGGAACTTGATTTCTACAAGGCCTGTGTCTGTGAGATTACAGTCAATCACAGTGTATGGGGTTGGTTGTCATACCCTTAAGATTAGAAAGAAGCCTCTGATGTTGACAGAAGCTACAGCTGATAACATCCTGCAAAGAGATTGAGCTTTCATTAACACAGTAGCGTCTGAAACAACATCACTCCATATCTGTATTGGTCTGAGCTATTTTTGTTTTGTCTGCCTCAGAGTTGAGCATTGGTGTAAGGAGTCTTGCTCGACCATTGCTGAACCCTGTGTTATCAGATGGGGATCCATTTGATGAAATGAAAATGATGGCAAGATGGCCAGAGTGTTGTTGCTCAATACTTAGGACGTTTTACTCCACAGTCTTGAAAAAAACTTCGTCTAAATCAATCAGAATCATGTGTTTATTGTGCTCAGGCAGATCCCAAAACCTGTTCAGTGTCTCCAGGGATAAACATTTATGCACTGTGAAAAATTGACAGGCTACCTTTCAAGTAAATAATTTGTGAGGAGAGTCCCTGTAGACATTCAAACACTTCAGATGCATGGCCTTGGATACTTCATGTTGTTTGTAAGCATAATGGCAAGAACAAGGCAGGTCTTGTATTGGCCAATGTGTGTGGTAGACCCATTAAAACATTCCTTTGGACTGTAGCCAATGCTGGTAAAAAATATTGTCTGCTTGAGGTTGGATCGAGCATGTAGGGAGTTGCTGCAGTGTTCTTTGTGGTTTGCAACAAAGGTGAGGGATTCCAGTTATTTGCACTTGCTGTAATTAGGGCAACCCTCAATGGACTTAGGTACTTGGCCAAAAGATGATATTCTTCTGAGATGGAGCAAATGGAAATTGTCCTTATATAGGATAGAGGTTAGGTTTGCATGATGTAGGAATGCTCAGATTAATGTCACATTATTTTGTTCATACAAACAAACGGCAATAGACCCAAAAAGTATGTTGCATTTAGTGAGGATGTTTATGTACACCTCAATAATAGATTTGAAATCTTGTAAATGCAGGCTGGTACAGTACTATTAAGACGAGCAGATTCAAACAATTTTGTTAGTACTATTTGATGGTCCTGTGGGGCACAGTGGAATTAGCACAAGATGTAAAATCTTGAAGATGGTCACTTACTATGTCTGACCTTGCCGATTACACCCTCTTGTTGTGATCTTAAATGAGCACAAATTAGCTGTGATTAAGAAAAGCAGATTCTGATAGTGAGGCCTTAGTGAATGGAATGAATCACTGCAGCTGCATATGTGAGTAATCAATTAAGGTGCATTTCCAAAATGCTACAGGTTAGTAAGTAATTTCATGTTAATGAGTGTTTTCTGTGACTAAGCTGCTGCAGGCTCTTCTGCTATTGTGGGCTCTTTGAGTGAGTCACGAGGACCCTTCATCTAAACAAGTAGACAACTTCTCAATAACCCTCAGTATATCACATTGCTGTCATTTTGTTGTTGGCCAGTACAGGTCTGTAAGACAATCTGTGAATATTGGAGAAATGTGTAAGTGAGGCCATTTTTCCATGTAGGAACAGTTATTTGTAATACAAAATTAAGTCATTTCAAAAGAATGAAGCAGTTACAACTATTTTTATCATTGATCTGGCTTTCCAACAATAGGCTGAATTTTGTTTCCTTTATAAATTGTTTTGTCATATAGTGTAGGCCTATACCTACCTTGAATATGTTCCCAAAAGTATTGACTGTGGTTTGAGCATGTGCCAGACTTGTACAGTCTAAATAGAGATTGAGTCCAAATTCAATACATGGAGATGTTTTGTTAAGATTCCTCCATGGATTGAAACACCATGTATGCTATGATAAAGTGCGTCCTTGGCTTAGTTCTCTATGTAGTGAGATGACTTGATGAACATGGAGTGAATACTGTACATGATTGCAGAATGCAGATACACACAAACTTTATGAACTCTTCATGACTGCATCTACCACCAGGCATCATCATCATCATACAGCGCTCCCCTCGATTGCCTGTACAATATATGGCCAGGTATGAAACAAAATGTCTGTCAACTGTCAGCTATTATAATTTGTTAAGCTTGCTACTATGGATCAAGAGGTAACAATGTTTCTTTTGGCTAATAGTGGCCAGTCAGCCACTCGTTTCACAATGCCAGCCATTCACATGTTCTGTGTGGCTTTTATTTTATATTTACATGTGGGCGACTTTGCCAGGAGTTGTGTGCTGTTTAAGCCTTTCAAGGCAAGGTGAGTGGTCTTACCCCCACCACCACCCACACACACACGCACACACACTATTATTTGGGGTCTTTGTTAGCCACTCTCAACCTATTGTACAATGAAGACTTGCATATTATTCCAGGAGCAAAATTGATGTTTGGGTTCATACATAGATGCACTGCTGTCAGGTGACTACATCACTTAGGCTTGAAATGCAAGCTTTAGTGCTTGTTGCTGTTAACATTGTGTTGGAATCAACCATGGATTAACCTTACTCACAATGGATTGCATTGACTTGAACCCAACTCTACTATGTAGGGTATGACAGAAACAGTATACTGTTCTAGTACTACAGAAGCTGTCCTTTCTGTTGGTGCTCTTCATGTAAGTTCTGTTTCTCTTTTGCTTGTGTACATCCAATAAACCCACCACAGATCCAATTTAAAAACTGCTCCAGGCGAGGATTTTACATAAATATAATTGCAGCATTAAGAGTATGATGGGTGCTTTCTAACCATACTGCGAGTGCACTGCATGAATCAAGTAGGTTTCATCAAAGTGTACACAAACTGTAGCAGAAGTCAGGTGCGACATGTACAATGTTGAAACTGCTTTGTGTTGTTTTACTACATTCCAATCTCTTAAGTTTGTGGTTGCAGCTTTTGTCTTTTAATCTTACAAATGGTTTGAAATACTTGAAATCCTGAATGTTCATTTGTATACTGCATAGTGTACAATTGAAGTTGTGAACATATTTGGCATCTGCATTTCCCTTAATTCCAGATTTGAATAATCTTGTGAGAGAGCTTGTTAGAATGTCACAAATTTTGTAGGCTGCGATGTGTGTTTTGTCATTGTTTATTTTCATGAAATTCTGGAGAGTTTTAACTTTTTTTCCATAAGTCTAGGTTCAACAAAATGAAGAAAAAAAAGTTGCTTTGTGAGATTACACATTGTTCGGAATAAGTGCTGACTACCAATTATTATGCTTTCCAATCGTTATTATTCTTTGTGTTCTTAGTATTTGTCAGTTAAACCATTTCCTTCCTCCATGGGTAAACTTACAGTTTTTCCTTTTGTGGTGGTATTTTGTTATTTGTGGTAAGGTTGTCACAGAAAATTACTTCGATTACTAAAAGTTGAAGTCACAATTGTCGTTACAAACTTTTGATCTAAACTATTTCTACGATACCGCAAATTGCAAGGATGACTCTTTCTGCATACAGGCTTGGAACTAAACAGAGGCCATGGCTTCCGTTGCCCTGGACGTGGCCTTGGTGCCCCTTCAGATGTTTTCCATAGACTTAATGAATTTCCAGTGGAAGTTCCCTTTGTAAAATAAAAATGGTCTTTCCCCTTTCAAAGATGAAATTCCAGGCCTGTGCATATGAAAATTAGCCCATCCCTAACTCAATTGGTGCAATCATCGTGCAATTAAAATAATTGAAGTTGCCATCAATCTCATTGCCCACATGTGCATTCCAGTACAATTTGGTCCAAGTGCTGAGGACAAGCTTGACCGGATTCATACCCTGTACTGTGTTTGTGCGCAGTAAACAACCTTTGTTACAATTTTCAGTATAAAGGAGCGCAAGTGTTGCGCATCTGTGGTCCAGTGCCCACACAAATTTTAGTTATGTGGGTTTTTTGTGTTTGAATATTTTAAGGAAGAACTTGAAGGATACATTGGTGTGTGTGGGTTGTAACAAAATCTGTTTGGAACTATTCGGTTGATGTTGATTGCGACAGGTAGATGTTTTTGGTGAATATTACAGTGCAAGCGTGAGTACAAGTCTTCAAAATACCCATGTGCATACTGTGCATGTACTTTATGTTAAAGAGAAGCACATTAATATATAGAGTGTACATTGTACAAGTGGGTGTTAAGAACAGCAATCATGTATTGAATGAGAAATGACTGTACATCATGTCATTTGTACACAGGTACATGGTGTGTATGTCAAGTTTGTTAACGGTGCGATGTTCTTATACATTAGACATTGTACCCTCTTTCTGGATTGCATTCAAAACCAACTTTGAAACTTTATGCTTTTTACAGTTCAGTCATTCCGAGACAACAAATAGTAGCAACTTGACCAAATTTTCAAATCTAATAATCTGAAAAGGTTGTTGTACATCCCATAGTGTTTGAAAAACAGAAATGTTTGCCTGAAATCTTTTATCATTTGATATCGGATTACATTTGTGGGCTTTCTTCATTACATGCCATATGAAACTGTCATCTGTGGTAATCTAATTTCTAGTTCAAGTTCACCAGTTAGTCTTGTAATGTAGGAGAGTGGTTGAGATGCTGTGGAACATGTGTTATTCTTAAGGTGATTAGGATTAAACCAGGGTCAGGTCATAAATTTCTTCTGTTCAATTTTCTGAACTTGGATCCAATCTGGAAAATCCATGTAAAGTAATTCTGGATGTACATGTAGTTGTAGTTTGTACATAATCAGTCCTATGATGTACATTTACTAACATATACACTGTACTGTACTTAATAGATGTTAATTTTGCATCGGGAATAAAGAATATTAATTTTGGTTTTACCCTTACACCGATGTGTGTGAATCCCACCTGAGTAATATTCCTGTGATTTTTTTTCCACAGAACTCGGGGAAGTACTGAGTAAACAGTGCTAACACACATCAGTGTGAGGGTAAAACCAAAATTAATAATGTACTGTACTTATTATGCGTAATGCACTACACTGTACAGCTATGTATTTCAAATGTCATGGGCGAATCTCTGAATGATTAATTTCATATTGCTTTAGAAGAACATAAATTTGGCTCAAGGGGAAGAATATTTACATATAAACACACCATGCAACCAATTTGTGGTCAAGTTTAAAAGAAAACAATGTTGACAGTTGATTTTGGGTTTGTTTTGATAGCAGAATTTAGAATAAGCAACAGTGATTTTTATTTTATTCATTTTGGGGTTTTGGGGTGGTGTTTTTTTTGGGGGGGGGTCTTTAAGTGTTGTTTTTTCTCTGCTTTTGTAGTATTTCAGATGATAGCAATATGAACCTTGTGAGTCTTGAGCCAACTAACAAAGAACTGTAATCAGTTGAATTTTACTTGGCTTTGCACAAGGTTCAGTTGATACTTTTTATGGTTGTGTATGTGTGTACATATGGAGGCCTACTACATTTACAATTACATCCATAACAGAAATTGGGTTCTAAATTGGAAGCCTAGCCTTTCAAATGTACAGAAATGTGCATAATGACTACCGCTGCAATTACTGTTTAGACATCATGACACTCCTGACTTATGAATTGTATTTACACTCTATGCCACTATATTGAATTTTAAGTTAGAAAATTGTACTCTATTTGTTTCATTTACAACAGAAAATATTAAAAACTAGACCTAGTAGAAACAGTCAACAACAAAAGCCAGCCAGGAGTTCTAATTACTGGAGACTCATTCCTCCTTAAATGAAGAGAGAAAGAAAAAGTCCTGCAAATAACAATTTATTAACACTGCCCTTTTATCATATTGAAATACTTTCTTTTTAAACTCATCATCTTAGTCTGGGCTCATCTAGTGCAGTATTTTGCAACGGAAGTACACATCCCTGGTGATGCATGACTGGTACACTGAACAATTTCTAAATTTTATGCAAGCGTAGGCCTCCCTCAGCAAAATGTATTGTGGCCGCCCAGTGTGTAGGGGACACTGAGTGTAAATATTGTTAGCAAACAGGGCCAGCGGCAGGTCCTATATTACTTGCTTTAAAGGCAGTGTAAGTGTAACCTTTGGACATGTTGGAATGGAAACAAATCGGCCACCCCACCCCCCTCCCCTCCATAAAGTATGTTGTGATGTCGTGAAACGTATCTTTCACTACAAGTAGGGTTTAATTTAGTGTAATCCACATCAAGAATTTTGATTGGAATATTTAAGAAAAGCCTGTATCAGACTTCATTGTTTGAAGATCCAAATGGAATTGCTTGCTATTTTGACTTTATCTACACATGCAATTGTTTGTCAATGTTACACCGTAATGGGCTGGAACTGAATGTTTTGATTATTTATTTATTTTTGTATTAACACTAATTCGGGCACAGTGATATTCCAGTTAACTAATTGTATTGCCCTTTAAGCCTGTCTTCATCCAAGTGGAAGAGTTGCTTGGTATTTTCTTGGAGGTGCCAGACAGACTGCAAGACAGTTTGTCCGTTGAAGTGGAAAACCTTTCCTCTTCAGAGGATGCACTGCTGAAGAGGGTAATAGAATTGATATGCAGATGAGATACCCTATGGAAAGAAGAGATTGAACCACCAGGCACTAAGTCTTATAAGGAGAATGTGATGAGGCACGGATGTACAGCCGACTTCTCTGCTACTTGTCTGGTTGGACTTTCACTGAATGTTTCATCGGATGGTTGAATCTCATGTCTCGGATTAACTTTCTACGGTGTGATAAATTGTAAACGAAGATGCACTGGGTGGTGAGAGTTGAATTGGATGTGAGAGTCTTTTTGTGAACGGTATTGATGAGGAGGCCAGCCATTGCGAACATGTCATTTCACACCTTTGTCATCTTCTGACTAATTGTGTCATTTGTAGCTGGAGAGTTGAAGGAGTCAGGTACTGGGTTTAGAGCAACTGCAACACCATGGAAATTCATGGCATCTGAAACACGCGTTGTTTGAATATAAATCTATGTGCTTATTTGTAATAATAAAACAAGATTATGGAATTGTTTAGTATTCTAAACTGCAGACCCCTGAGAGTTTCTTTTGGCAGTTTCAAAAACAACAGTCAAGACAAAACGAAAATTGTAACAACTTTCGTATGCTAACCTTTTAAAGCTTAACTTGATTGATTTTGTTTTCCTTCTGCAGTTTTCAACATGGTAGCTCTTGATGTGTCGGATATAGGCTGGATTTAATCTCAAGTTTGAAGTTCGAATCTGAGGAAGAAGCCCTATACATTGAATCAAAGACTGTGTTGTCCAACAGGGTCATCAGACAACTTAAACACTTGGAGTTTTTCCTGACAGGATTCTGCTTGCAGTGAAACAACCAATTGTGGTTGTGAAGAGTAACTAAGTTAACCATAATGGCTTTGTTGATGAGTGTTCATTCAAGAGATTTCAGCCTGCGTCATCACTGTATCTTATGGATAGCAGCAGTACTGTGTTTGACAAGGACTGCTAGCATTGTAAAAGCAGACCAAATAAGCAACACACGAGCATGGAGCGTGCTTCATAGTGAACTCAAGAATAAATCTCCTGAGACTGTAAATTCAGGTTTGGATAGAGCAGAATTATGGAAGCCGGTGTCATTGGGAGCTGGTATGTTGGACGTTACAGCAACTGTGGGCAGAGTATTCAAATATGCTGTCCCTGGAGATGCATTTCTGGGAGACAATTTGAAATACAAGGTTTGTATGGATGTTTTTATATCATAGAATACCAAACTAACACTGATAAAATACAATGTTTTATATCATAGAAACCACACCAACACTGGTAAATTACAATGTTTTATATCATAGAATAATACCACCCCAAAACTGGTAATTTACAATGTTTTATATCATAGAATACCACACCAACACTGGTAAAATACAATGTTTTATATCATAGAATACCACACCAAAACTGGTAATTTACAATGTTTTATATCATAGAATACCACACCAACACTGATAAAATACAATGTTT
>CM021527.1:114845-130512 GCA_010994315.2 Pisaster ochraceus | reverse complement strand
CAATGTTTTATATCATAGAATACCACACCAACACTGGTCAAATACAATGTTTTAAATCATAGAATACCACACTAACACTGGTAATACCATTTTCACAATAACTTCTGTGGTGAGAAGATATTTCCATAACATCATCTTGTCTCTTTTAACCCCACATCTCTTTAACTAAGCATATTTAAAAAGACATTTTTGTCAAAAATTTGAAATCTTCTATTTTTCAGGAAAGTGATGGGTGTGATGGCATTATTTTGTTGCTTTAACATGTTTTGAAACCCTTATTGCTCCTTTTTAAAAATTGCCAATCACAGTGGCCCCCTCCCCAAAAATAAATAAATACATACATAAATAAATAAATTTTAGCCATAAAATGAGAGGTACATGTAGGCACCCTATAAGCCTATTGAGAGGTGGAAGATGGCCTTTGGGGTGAGCTACCAAGCCTACTGTCATATTCCCATCCTTACCTGTACTTGCTTTTGTTATCACTGTTTCCAAGTCGGTCATCATTCCAGGTTATCAGGTCCATACAAAGTCCACTTGTTTGGTAAACAAGATGGATAACCCATGTGGTTAAATCAATATTCCCTTCTCATAAAACATAAAACATACTTGCAGTTGGTAATAATTCTTGTAATACCAAGCAATGCTACAATGTAATGGCCAACACCTTTCTTTAAATAAAACATCAGTAGATTTCCCAAAGTGACTCAAATACAGTGGTGGACAAGTAGTTTAGCTGATACTATGAGAAAATATTAATTATGATTCATTATGATTAATGTAAAAGCCTGGTGTTTATAAACAGTAAAACACAGAGCCTTGATATACATGTAATTGATTTCCTAAAGCTGTAATGGTTGC
This sequence comes from Pisaster ochraceus, assembly GCA_010994315.2. NCBI lineage: Eukaryota > Metazoa > Echinodermata > Asteroidea > Forcipulatida > Asteriidae > Pisaster > Pisaster ochraceus. Next base: position 129,651 of record CM021527.1, on the reverse strand, counting down.
AAAATAACAATGCAATAGTTTTTTCCCCATCTTCCATTACTGTGGGGTGATGCTTTTACTCTTCTACATATTGTATCAAATTAAATGCCTCTGCCTAGTCTTGTGTACTGTAGGCAGCAGGTTCTGTCTGGAAATTCAGACATTGGTGACTTCACTATATCTATAAGCCACTTTGAGTTGTAGAGGCTGGTGTTTCATGAGAACATATGGTTTAAGGTTTCATCAGGGAAAAGGCTAATGAATGCAAGTCCACTTGTTTGATTTCTAATTCCTAATATTCCAACCTCCACACCATAGATTGAATCTACTCTTGGGTCAGTCTACTTTTCAGTAATCTTGTAAAAAGAGGAGAAAATACCATCCATGATTCCTCACCAACAGATGTGTTTGTGACGGACATATAGAAATAAATGAAGGAGAAATATCATATTGGACTTTTTGCACTTAGTTTGCTTTCAGTGGACTAGCAGCTGCAGTCATGAGATGGTAACAAATAGGTTAAGGTGCATTCGCCTGTGACAGTGATGTCTTATTACTGAAGGAGTGTGATGAGAAACTGCTTGCGTTAATCAGAAGGAATGAAATTGGCTCCTTGTACACCTTGGTCTGGGGATTACTTAAAGCTAAATCCCTGTTATTGATAACATTAATAAGGTATCCAAGATTTCTCCTGAATTTCAAGGTGGAATTCTAAAATGAAAACCTTCTGCAAATATTGCATCATTGATTCACTCTTTTGAATAAACCTTTGAGAAAAAAGAAGTCGCCCAGCTGTATAAATCAAAGAGGTCTATTAAAGTTGTAAAAATGTTTACTGGGGACAATTATACTGCTGGTTGTTGAGTTCGTTCCCAGCTAAAAGGGTCAGTTTTCATGTAAACATGGCTTCCTCTTGGGAGAATTATTGGAGTTATGGACAAAAAGCACAAGCCTTTTGTGACACAGTTTGTTAACAAGGTTTGTTTCTGGTTATTGGAACATAAACAGTTTCTGGTGTTGTTGAAATTTGGCCAGTTGTAAGAAGTTGTATATCATCCATGTCAGTAAGGCACCTATTATTCATGTCTTGCTGAACTGAGATGTGTACACATTGTACATCATGTCTATTCCAAGCAAATTCAGTCCCAGGTTGGAAATTAAGGTGAAAACTTCCAGATTTCAAGATGTTTCAAATCAAGTGTTCAGAGATATTGGTACACACAAACTGTGTAGATGTCTTTTCAAACATTTGTGATATTGCTTACATGTAATGGCATCAGATGATTTCATTTTTAAGAGCAAGGAAGATTATGGTTAGGACACTTTAAAACCTATATTTTCCCCATTCAAATGCAGGAAGCTGATTGGATAAGTGTTCAATTAAACATACATTAGTTTTCCTTTACTGAACATACAGCTTTATTACATAAAGTTGGATCTCACTAGTCTCACAGTTAGCCATTCCAACCCTACGTGACTTTCACTACATTTTGACCTCAACTTTCACCAATTCCAGTGTATCCAATTAGAAAGAAGTGATTGAAAAATTGGCTCTCCTATCATGCCCTCCATGCCCTCCTACTGATGATTGAATTTTTGAATTTGCAGTCAGGGTTCAATGTAGATGGCAGTTTACTGTCTGGGCCTGTGTTTTGTTTGTGCGTGCTCTTGACGCAATACAAGCACACTTGACTTCAAGAAATCCATTAAAAACATTGTTACTTGTGCTTGGACGACCCAAATACATGTTGGTCATGTTGGAGTGTGGCCAACTTTCGCTTTCTGTACATTTTTTTGGCTTTCCTTATTTAGCTTCTTCACCCCAAAGGAAAATAAATTTAGCAAAATTTTGGATGCTAATGCCCAGTCTGAGAGAGTTTCTCTGACGAATTGTTTATTTTTGTTTGACCCTCCTTATAAAAACAAATTTTCTAGAGAGTAGGAAACACATCTTTCAGCAGGTTCATAGATCTTCTGTCAAAATTGTGGTTTGGAGTCAAATATCCATGTTGCATGTCAGGGCTCCAAAATTACACTTGACCGCAGGCCCGAGGCCAGTGATTTTAGAATCGGGCCAGTAAACTTACCACAGCACAAGTCCAGTGGCGTTGTGTTTTTGAGTAACAACACCTTGCAGAATTTTTAATTTAAACTGATAATCTTTCATTTCTGTTGAGTATTGAAGTATATAAGAAAAATGAGATGAATCTTCTTAGTGCTTGATCCAAATACAACCCAAATGTGAAACTGTGTAGATACATGTAGTGTTCTTCTCATTTTGATTCCGTCTTGTATCAAATTTTCTGGTCCAGTAAAAGTTTTGAGCTACAAACCCTGCAGTCTTATGGCTGCATTTAGGCCTACATGACCATTAAGGCTGAATGACACATAAGGCTGAAAGGAAACATAGTATGGGGCCCTTTTAATGTATTGCAGTAATTACAAAAATGGTGGCAATATGTAGCCTACAATCTACATGTTCATACTGTAGTTCTGGTTAGCACTAAGGAATTCATTCAGAATTTTAAAACAACCTAGCTAAATTATGGTAATTAACTGCTCTTAGTCACACTACTACACTACAAATAGTATGCCACCACAGTTAAAGAGGTGTTACCATCTCAGTGAAATATTGCTACTAATGTTGTCATTGTAATGTCTATTGTTTATCTTTGTATCTATCCACTGCTCTACATTGTGCCTTCAGTAGACCTCTTCCACAGATTACAATGGAATGAGCTCTTTCATTTGGTCTTTCATCGGGTACGTTCGCACAAGTAGCTACCTTCACTGCTAACTTCACAAAACATTTTGACCGTGTGAATGCAAATTTTAGCTAACTTTGCTGCTAACTCCAAAAGTTAGCAGCGAAAATTTCCGTTGCCAACTCAACTTAGCAGTGAAAATTGATACATTTACTTTGACCGCAGATGAAGGAGTTTAGCAGTGTGTTTTTCTTGTGTGAACACAACTGACCTTAGCTAGCTGTAAACATGATATTCTTGGCTCACAAAGCTAGCGCAGGAAACTATCATCCAAGTATTCTTGGCTAGCACAGAAAACTGTATGATGCAAGTATTCTTGGCTTAAACAGCTAGTGCAGAAAACTGTATGATGCAAGTATTCTTGGCTCACACAGCTAGTGCAGAAAACTGTATGATGCAAGTATTCTTGGCTCACACAGCTAGTGCAGAAAACTGTATGCAAGTATTTTTAGCTTACACAGCTAGTGCAGAAAACAATTCTTGGCTCACGCAGCTAGCACAGAAACTGTTACAAACAACATAAGCAGAGAATGGCAACTGTAAGCGCAGAATTCCGTAAGCAGGGTCTGTCCAGGTTCAAATGCAACATAGTATGTTATTATATTTTACCATACCTCATACAGTGTATGCTTCTTATGATCGAGTACCACATTTTCGCTAGTCCACTTTGTTTGGCAACTTTAGAATATATAAATGACCGAAAGAATAATAGAAGAAAAATCAGCATCAGGTCATGTTTTTAAGAAAAACAAATGTATCATTAGCTCCAAGACGTCACAAAGAGTTGACTTTATGACATGTAGTTCACGAGATATGGACTTTAAATTTGAGAGCTTCCTGTTTGTACCGGAAGTAAAGGTGAAAGAGGGTGACATTTTTAAAATTTAATGTGCCGTCAGTTACAAGATGGTACAAAAATTATAACTCTTTCACGTATGGTTCAGACAAAATAAAGTTTTAAATAATAAATTGTAAATAATACTACCATGCCAAGGCTAAAGTTATTAATAAGCTATACAGCACAGACCTTGAAATAAATTGTGGTGGGAGAATTCAATGAAATTGCGTGAGAACAGACCGCTAGTGATATCTCAAAATGGTTCCGTATTTAATAGTTCGAGGACTCTCCACAATCAAGAGGGCGCTATACACGTTCACCATTACTCTAGAAGCGAAGTAGTAAACGAAAATGAAAGGTACAAAGGTCGAACGATGCCATGTGTGTGGACAATGGGCTATGTCATGTGTGGGTATGGCCGTATGCAGCGTGTTACGATGCCTAGCGTGGGAAGTATTGGCTGTGTGGTGTGAAGACCGTATGCGATGTACAGTGTGAATTACGTGCAATGTACACACACGGCGATCGTGCTGGGTTGACGATATGTGTTTTTAAATCGTTAATATCATCAACAAAGGATTAAAAACCCTCGGCCGAACTGCTGCTTGATCTAAGTTAGATCACAGGCTTTCATTTGATGTATTGTTTGTGTCTTATAAGACTGTAGTTCCTGAGATCGAATGCTAACAAATTTCATGTGTAAATGCTATGAGACTTTTTTGGAAAGAAGAATAATAAAAGAGGGGAAAAGAGAAAAAAACAAAGGTGGTTTCGGCTGATGGCCGAAACCCCCAATAACAAAATCTTATTTAGCTTCAAGTCCGCCTAAAAAGACATGCAAGGTAATATTCTATGTATTTTATTTGCAAGATATACATATGAGATACATATGGTTACCTCAGTATTTTTTCCGATGACAGTTTCTCAGGCAAACAGACATACATCAAGTGTGTCTTGAAAAATACTTATATTATTATTTGTTATTAAAAACCTATTTGGGATAGCTGCCAGCAGGACTGGATAAACTGTCAACAATCCATCATTTACAATTCTTATTTTCCTCATCAAGTGAATGTCTATTGCAGTACAAGTACAGTCTCTAGGAAATTATTCAGCAAGCTGTAAGCTGGAAGCTTTAATTTGCATCAGAAATAGTAATTCTAATGTTCGCAAAACATTGTCCTTTAGGACTCGATCTTATTTTGAATGTGAACAAGATCCCTGTCCACACAAGACTATAAGTTGATATTTGCTCAATGACATAACTGCCTAATTTGAATAAATGTTCACAGGTTGATTGTTGAAATCTAGAGGATTGGAAAGAAAGTTTTTTTCACCAACCACTGACATAATATTATTATGCAATGAGAAGGGATGATTGTGTCAGCAGGGTTGAACTTGCCACTGTTACACCAGTTACATTGCATGTATAGTACACATTGTGTAGTGCCACTCATTATTTAGAGAAAGAAAAAGCAACAAAACTATATAAAATATGTCAAACATCCTTATTTGTCTCATAAGCAACTTGTATGTGGTCAGAGGAGGATTATTCCTGTTTGCCAAACAAGTCACTTTTTTGAATAGTAGGTACACAGCTGTTTCTAGACCACAGGGAGACATCAGAAGTGAGCCAATTTACATTGTGTCAATGATCATTGACCTTTTGGCCTTTCATGTTTTAATGTACAGTACATCAGTACATGTAGCTTTATGTTGGTCAGACCTACTATTTTCCCCCAAGCCCGATTTGATTAGTGTGTAAGTTCATACAGGCACCATTTTTACACAGGTTTTATGACAGAAACCGAGCTAGAATAGGGCTTATTAGTTTCAAATGAGTGAGTGCAGTGGGAGTAATGTACATCTTGAAAAATGTCAAATGTTGATCGCTTTAGTGACTGCTGTTGAAATTGACCTAATCTCATTGGAGATGCTCTTTATGAGAATGCAAGTCCTTGGAGCAGGGAAAGTGCTGAGGTAACAGTCAGAGGTAATAGTCAAAAGGAATTCTTCAGGAAAAACAACTGGGTAAAAATTTTAAGAAGATCTTTGCAGAATACAGGGTTTTCTGCAGAGCCTCAAAAAGTATTAGAAAGTCTTAAATTGAACTATCAAAATTTAAGGCCTTAAAGAGCATTAAAAAGTATTAAAATCAGTTATTTGAGGTCTTAAAAACATGGATGAAGCATGTAATAAATTTTCCTATCAGCTCGTAAAGAACCAAATTACACTGCAATCTGCAGGTGAAAAAATAAGATGAAGTGTGAGTGGGTATAACAGTTTTCCCGCTTTATTCACTTACTTTTTGTCTTAAATTTGGTAGCATGAAAAGGGTCTGAAAAAGTCTTAAATTTGACTTTTTATAGTGTGCAGATACCCTGGAATAATTCAAATCAGAGGAATAGGACGTATGATGAGTTATGACCTTGTTGCAAACTTAAATTTTTATGAACAGAGATGGAGCAACAAGGTTGTATCTTTGTTAAAAACTTGTAAATCGACTGAGTAACCTTGGTACACGGAGCAGATTGTGTATATTTGACCAGTGTGTATAATACAACCTTTTTTACCAAAACTGGGGTTTGTACAACCGTGTTGTACCATAGAGCAAGGTACGATGTATTGACATGACAACAGTTTGGTAAACAAATTTGTTACTATTTTCACATTTTTAATCTGTTTATGGGACAATAATTACCACATTTGTGTGTATAAATATGATTTCTCTTTTAAACATTAAGGGTCATTTTCGTGTTGAGACGCTTTTTTTTAATTGATTCGAATTTTATCCACCTCCAAAGATGACATTTCTTTACACTTCCCTTGACTGCTGCTGTCATCGGGTGGGGTGGGGGGGGGGGACATGAGGGCAGAAGAAGCTGACATCCTCCTCCAAGCTGGTCTACGAAAGACCCCCAAAATAATATGATACTCAGTAGTCAATCCTAGATGCTTGACTGACTACATTCTTCCACACTGTGTACAATCATGGCTACCTGTCTCAAAACATGTTATTAAATCAGCTGATTCCTCTATTTTTTTTCCTCCCTTGGGTAAAATTAAATGACTGTAAAAATACTTGTATCTAAGGCAGACTCCTTTTTTAGGGGAAATTACAAGTTGCGTGTTTGTTCTATGAATTGCCAATTTTAAAGAAACTTCCCCCCTTCCCTCAGACTGGCACTACATGTAGCCGTACATTTCTAATGTACTTCTACTTGGTGGTCTCTTTGTTCATCTTAAATGTGTATTTTTAGGTCATTTACTATGAAAAGTCGATACCAAGGACATTGCTTGTGAAATTTCAGTGAGTTTTCCTTGGGTGGACCGGTAGACTTACCTGGTCATGTTAATATGTCTAACCCTTGAGGGCTATGAGATGGGTAATTCACAGTCCTGACATGCCTGAGTGGTAGTACATGCAACATGACCCTAAACAACCATTTATATCACACAGACGCTGATGACCCACTCTGTTTACATAAAGAAATCTACTGTGTAACTCATGTACAATTCAATAAGACAGCAAGGCTTGAATGTCTGCTTGATTAATCTGCCTTGAGATGTACAGGCAGGCTAATCATGCAGAAATACTGGGTTGCTGAGCATCTTCATGATAACTCGCACTGAGTCACATTCTACAGAGTCAGTGCATGGGGAGGCTGATTGGAATTATTACATGTATGTACTGTGGCACCTTTTGCACATGCTTTTTGTCAATGCAACTGCCTCTGGCTATTGTTTACATTTACATACTACCTGCTGGGTATGAGCAGTGAGCATGTATACTTAATTAATTGACTTGATTAATGAAGCAAGTGCCCAAACAAAACAACCTAGATTGTCTTATTACATTTAGATTAGTCACAAGCGAATGATGTTACTTTAGTAAACCTATATAATATGGTGTAAGGGTAAAACCAAATAATAAACCTACACACGTAGCTGCTAGCTTGTGAAGAAATTAACTACAGATGTTGCTGCATTTTCCCAGTTTCTTCAAGTGCACTTGTTCATGTAACAAAAGTGTCTGAATTTCATAGAAAAGATAACAGAATGTTACTAAATCAACTGTAATGTAGTTTGCATCTGAACATGTATGTTAAAACGTGAAAGTTTGTTTACAAATATAACGCCTCCAAATTTGATCAACATATGTTTTGGACATCCTTCAGTGCTGTTAAATGATTGAAGTTTTTTATTTGATTGATTGTAGTGTCAGTGGAGACAGTCTGGGTTTGAGAATTTATGGGATTTAATGATGTTGCAAGCGAGCAAAATAACTCATATTGAAACTCCAGCTCCCTCACTGGAGAACTGTTTCCATACTGAGTAATTCACAACATTTGGTTGAGATTTATGAAAATTGTCTGCCTCCAAATCCTGCATTGTTATGTATATATATTGAGAATTATGCTAATTTGGGGGAAGGGGTATAGTTGCCATTATTACACAGTATGAGTCATCCTTTTTAATGGGAAATGATTGCCTGAGTTCATTATGCCTCCCACAATTCCTTGTCACTTTCAGGTTTAAAAGCATCATTTTTCCAGGGTCAACTCCATTTATTCTGGTTTCAATTTCAGGACAGTTCATAACGGGACAATCAAACCAGTGCGCAATCGTCTGAGTCCAGTATAATGAAATGGATTTAATGACAAAAGATCTTGGCTCTCTCTCTCTCTGAACAAATTCTGAACAAGTAGGGCATTCAAAAAACAAGTCAACAAAAGAAACTAGGGCGCTAGAGTATGGAAATATAGAATATGTTTCTGTCTGAGGATTTTGCTTTCGTCTTGTTCGTTTGCTGCACATTACAACTGTACATGTAGGAGATCACTAACAATCCAAGCAAATTATTTGAACCAAACTGCATGTTTACAAGATATGAGTTTGACAAACATGCTTTGAAATGACTTTCCACTCATCTTACACTAAAATTGATTTCAAAAATTCCTTTTAAGGCAATATGAGGGCTGCATCAATGTCAAAATGTTGCTTAACACAATTGATGACACTCATAACTAAGGGAACATGAAATGTTCTTTCTCCCTCGTCTGTATATACTAATTAATAGTGTGTGAGATTCTTTGTGGTATTTTGCGTTATGCAAGTTACATGTAATGTAATGTCAAGTGTAAGTGCATGTTCTCTTTCAACATGACAAGGATAAAACAGGCCCTTAGGGGTACTTTGCAATCAAGTTTCATACTTGGTTGCTATGGGAATGGGGCAAAGTTTCACTGGTCTTGTTTTCCTGCTGTGTTTTTATTTTCGGTGACTGTGTACACACGGTTAACCACTCATGGTGGTATTCATTAAACAAATCCTAGCCTTTGCGTGGTATTATTTTGGAGCTTTTGGGGTTTTCATTTTCTTGTAAAAATATCGTTGCCACAATAAAGCTCTGAGTTGACAAAGAAAAGACAACAAAGGTTCTCATAATAAACACCTGATTTTGTGGTTCTCTTGTGAGAAAATATGAGTATGCACTTACCATGAATTGCAAATTTTCGACCATAAGCCATGGCTGATAATCCCTATGCCATTGTATGACGGAATTTCGGATCATTCAGACTTGCCTCCCATTGAGCCGAATATAATGATAAACAATAGTGGCAGCCTGTTCATTTTTATGTGCCACATTTGTATGACAAAGGGACAAAGGTCTAGAATCAGGATTACACAAACAAAAACATAAAAAGGGACATTAGGGGCATGATTTCCAGTACCTTCTGTCCCTCTTTGTATGGGTGAGCACAGCATAGCACTGTACATGTACATGTAGGTGCATGCCTGTACAGGCTACACAATGGAATGTGCGGGTGGGAGATACATGTCAGCTGTTCAACTGACTGGAAAAAACTGAGACCAACCTGAAGTTGCTTAAGGCATTAAGAAACCTCCACTGTAGGCTGTTCTATATAAGTTTGGTGGGTTAAAATGTCATCCAACATGAAGTGGTAAAAAATCACCTTGGAATATGAGTGATAGGACATCATCCTATCTATCACTATTGGAAATAATCATGATGATACATGTGGTTATCTTTGAAACTTGTTAAATATTTACTTTGGATAGCTTTAAAAAAATAATAACAACTAAAATTAAAAAGTGTTTTGTGGACTGCAGATAATGACGATGTAAAGACAGGTTGGAGTTCTCAATCACTACTCCATTTCTATTTTCAAGCTATGTTAATATAAAACTGCCAGGGTTCTCCTTGGGCATGCACTTTGCAGATTATGATCAAAATTTCATTGTTAGAAAGTACAGTGACTGACAAGATTGATGACTTTTTAGAAATATATAAATCTGTTCCCAAAAGTTCATTAGCTTTGCGGAGAAGGGTGTAAACTAAAAGTGCAGTGACTATGGCTCAATAGAAGCCACAAGTTTTTTATTGCCTTTTTTGTGTGAGTGAAAAAGGGGAAGGTAGGATTTAAGGATTGTTTGAGCAGCAAACACAAGAGTTTACTGATTATGTTGACCTACCGTAATCAATTTTTCTTTGTGTACATGGGTCATCTCAGTGGCTTTCATCCAAATATTGTAGCACTGTGTTTACATACCAACATTTAAGCCTTTAGTCTCTTACGAGGGTTTAAAATGCATGTGAAGTGTATACAAATTAGAGTCTAAGTCTTCCCCAAAGACATAGTACAGGATTGATAATTATCAGAGAATAAAATGGTCAGTTTCAATCTGAAAGCTCACTGATAGCTAACTTCATACCAGTTTCAACATTGTCCAATCCTTCAGTGAGATACTTCTGTCTGAAAAAATACAGGCAAAGTCAGGAAAATAGGGAATTACAGAACAATCTTATCAATAAATTAAGTTATAGTAGTAGCCTATACTTGTTTGTTATGTAAAACTATAATTTAATTATTTAATTTGATAGTTGTCATATTGATGAGGTCTAAGTAAATGTATCATTTCTGTTCTGCAGTAGGTCACGTTTAGGCTGTACTAAACATAAAGATACATGTACAAGATTGATTTCTGAGAGCATCAGTTCATTGTGCTCCACATTCCATTCCTCTAGGAATCATTTGACTGAACAGTGGATGATGACCCCATTTGCATAGAAATTGGTGTGTTACAACAACTTACCCTCTATACCATGACCCTAAAATAAAGAAACATTGAGTTACATGTATGTGCATCTTGGAAACAGCACAACAGTACACTACACCTCCATATTTGGTGAAGTCAGTCAGAACATTAGAGTAGACTAGGCACTGTCTACCAGCATGATTTATCAGTGTCATACTAGACCTTCCTATATGACAGTCAGTATGGATAGTGCCATGGTGGAAAAAAGGAAGATGTTTACTGCTATAAAACCATATAGACAATGTTTTCGGCCACAAAAGTTACCAGTTGGCAGGCAAGTGATTCTGATGTATGGAGAATCTAAAATGTAGGTACATGTTAATAGAATTAAATTAAGAATTAACATTCATGAAGTAATTCTGATTTATGAAACGAAACAAAAAATACTGCAGTTAAGATGATCTCAACTCGGATTATTTCTTGAGGGCCGTGATATCTACTGCAAAGTAAGTATATAAAGATAGTGGAAGGCTGTTAATCCAGATACCATGCACAAAGTAAATATCGTCAACTCATGCCGGAAGCATACCACCACGTGTAAATTGACATGGTTTTCATTTCTCGGTCAGGGACATTGACACAAGCTATGTGCACTGTGTAAACAACTTTGTTATTACTGGTGAAAGCATTTCAGAAAAACCATCCCAGGTAATTCTTAAAAGGATGTCTTTGATTTTGATGAAACTGGTTAATCCATTAACATTGAAATTAAAAGTCTCAGTGTAATCTGTGCAAAAGGAAAAGCCGCTTTCATCAACCTCATTTGTTTACATCAATTCATAATTTAGCATCTACATGTGTAAATGTCAGATTTCAAATGTCATAACAATGCCTTCTTACAAAAACGCATTTTACTGGTTAAAACATTGTTTACCACTGTATGCTTATAATGTTTCTTCACAAGATGAAAAATGTGTTGCCCTATCGATCAAAGTTTCATCAAGGTAAGGACTGTGCCTCCCCAAATAAAAACAAAAAGTAACCCTTTGTCGCAAAAGTGGAATTGAAATTACAAACTGGTTTGGAGTGTTGATTGACTTAAGTGCTTTTTTATGCCACAAACTCAAGTGTGAAATTGTTGCAGTAAATAGGTTTGACATATTTGACCCACAGTGGTCAAGATTGACCCACAGTAGTCAAGATACTCTGTCAACATCTTGTCACTGTTGAACAAAGACTAAGTGTGTTCTCTCTGCATTTTATTTCATGTATGACATTATGCTCACAAAGTACATGATCGGCACATGTTATTATTGAAGGAAACAATTATTAGGTTCATTGTAAAAGCTGACTGATTAGGCCTATAATGTCCATACCATACCAGAACCAATTCTCCAGGGAAATATTTTCATCTCAAGTTCTGTCAAAGTTGAGGAAATAACATTTGAACACAATACACATCGTTTTTCTTTTTTTTCTACACATTTGTAATAAGGTTGGTTGAATTTGTGTAAGTATACCTAGATGGGAATGAATTTACTCTTAATTAATCACAGTGATGTCCATGTACTGACCCTTACAACTGTAGGTTTGACCAATGTTTTTCACCAGATAAACACAACCAGAGATTAGAATTACAAACCTGTTCAGTCAAATGTCTTCCCTCAGTGACTACGTGAAATTCAGAGTGAACTTGCTTTAGTTCCTTATTAATGTATCTGCTGTTTAGCATAAAGCTGCTGAAAACAACATTAGTGTGACATCAAGGAATCTGTAATATTCAGATATCCTGTAGGCCTATTTGTTTGTTTTTTTGTTTTTTTTTTGCTCATTTGTCTGTTTATTTTGTTCCTGTCAGTTTGCCCTGATTACCTCCCATGTTCGTTCAGTGTACATGTAGCCTGCTATTACATCTTGCATTTATACAGTCACCATTAACTACAAATCAATAGGTCTGTCTAATGGCATGAATCAGGACAATCAATGTCTGCAATACAGCACTGATGTTCAGATGTTTGACTGTGCTGCTAAAACATTAGCCTCCTCCTTAACAAATTTCCCAAAGTAAAGATTTTCCCAGCATTTTAAACTCATCATAACCCTAACTATTTAGTTCCATAAAGTTGGAGAATTTATGATCATTGGAGAATGATTGGTTTAGAAGCTTGTTCGAAGGGTTGTAAATACCCCTGTTTGGTTTACACCAAACATACTCCATGAAGGAGAGCTAAAGGTTTATGGAGGTCAAGAGGCAATCCATCCAGTTTTTGTGTAAGGTTTTTGTTGTACCTTTTACCTGTGTTTCTTGACTTCCGTACTGCATCAGAGGACGATATCAAGAGGCAATCCATCCAATTTTTGTGGAAGGTTTGTTGCTAGACTTCTGTATTCCTGTACTGCATCAAAGGAATATTTGAAACGTTACATGTATGGATTTATGCAGTCAGTTTTGCTATGAAACTGTACTGCATGAATTTATATTTTGTACTACTCAAATTAATTTTCTTCTTACTGAAACTATTTGAAGGTTGGTTTTATGGCATTGGCGCTATGGTCCTTAAGACAAATTGTATGAATTGCATAGAAATTTTTGTTTATTTGGAGCTCACTGTTATTGTCAAATTGAATTTACTTGTGAGAGATCCTCCCTTAAGTATTTTTTTGCAAAAAAAAAAGAAAATAATTTTATTCTGGAAACATTTGTTTGTGGTTGATAGTTAATACTCATAATTGTCAGTGGATATAAAATTGCAAAGGAAGACCTTGTTCTTCTTTTGCAATGAATTGTACCTCAATCAGAATATATAAGTCTACATTAATGTAGCCCTACACTTGTTGTTACTTGTCAGTAACTGGGCGTTTCAATACATAAAGATTTTTTATAGAACAATTCTTGCCCAACCCTGTCCAAATCCAAGGCTGCCAAAACAAAATGCCCCATTCTTGCTAGCGTGACATTTCTTCTGAGGTTTTTATTCTATAAACTCCAACAGTCCTATGGGAACTTCTTTCACCCGCCCACTGAGCTGCTACACTCAGAACCTTGGCATATCAGTACCCTTTGAGGTTTAGCTTGGAGAATTTGGAGAAATCTCCCGGGGATGTATTCTATCACTTGGCATCATTAGGTTTCAAGTTCGTGGTCCCCAGATTACTGCCTCTAATTATTTGTTGGTGTATCCATCTGTCGTCTGATTTGTATCAACTCTTGAGTGGTAATTATGTGAAAGACACATGTTATTAATATTAGATGAAGACTGTCTACTGGCCAAATTACTGGTAGACTATGTGGCATGTATGATCACCTAACTGAAGATGGTTGATTAATTAACACAAGGAGTCATAACACAGTTGACTTAGAAGAGAATGATCACAATAATTTGTTGATAAGCAACGCTGTCACAGTGTTGCAACCCAGGCTGAGGTACATTTGTATTGCTCATTTAACAATTCAACAAAAGACTATCATCATGACCAAGTGAGGGCGCTGTTGCTTTAACAGCTGGCTGAGAAGTGAAATTTCATTTTGTGATAAATATTATAGGTATACCTGTCAACATTTTAAACTGATATATGCTTTGCTCCCATTGAATTTAATTTCATTTTAAAATAAAACAATAAGAAGAAAAAAAATAATAAAAATTGTTGACACATTTTTAAATAGTATTTGATTCTTGCATAGTATTTGATTCCTTCAAATTTCAATCTATTTTACAATCTACTGCACAAAATATGTACTAATGTACAACATACAACTCATGCTTTGTACACTAATTCAAGTGGGTACTCCCATTTTTAATCTCACTATAATCTTCAGATTGTTTAACAACTTCTTTAGTTTTATATTATACAAATATTGGATGTATATCAATACAATAAAGCAAAAATAATCAAGAGGTGAAATCTTGACTGTTCCATTCAATGGGTGATCCAATTCTGCTGTATTGTTTTTTCCATCATTTTTGTGCTCCTGTTAGCATTGTCCTTTGAATCGCGTGCATCTGTGGGGCTCAAGGAGTCTTTTGAACCACTTCACATTGGATGATGCATTTATACACCAAACCGGCTTACGAGGGATGTTAATAAATGCCCAGAACAAGTTTAAAGCTTCTTTTTTAGCTGTTTCGTAGCGCAGCGCTGCGAAACAGCTCTTGTTTTCGTT
>CM021527.1:85257-104648 GCA_010994315.2 Pisaster ochraceus | reverse complement strand
AGTAACACAAATAATTCTTGAGTTGAGTACTGAGTATTATATCCCAAATTGCAAACTCAGTGGAAACTATACTGACAATGGGCAATGAGAGGAAAACTAAATAAGATTAACAATTATAAATCGATCATCTTAAAGTTTAAATTGAAATCTCAGGGATATTGGGTTTAGGGTGGGATTTAATAAAAAGGAATCATTGTTATAAAACCATTGCTTGCCTTGAGGAGAAAATAAAAAATAGTTCATTTTTAGGGTATTCAGGTAGTGGTTTCTATATACATGTACATTGATCTACCATTCACCTTGGACCACCATTTGAATCCTCGACCAGAGCAAGCTTGCTTGTTAACTGGGGTTTTGTTCGTACCTGATTTTGTGGGTTTCCTTTCGTGCCTAAAACTGGCATTTTCTCATCTCTCCACAGGTTTCTTCAGACCTAAGCTAAGGGTTACTGTGCAAGGCAGGTTTCTTGGTTTCCTTATCAGAAAAATGTACTAAACTAATAAACACTTCAGTTGCTGGGTGGTGTGGAGCTGTCTTATTGGATTGGTATGGGTCTCTTATCATCAGGCGATATTCCAATTTTGAATGAATGAAATAATTTAGTGATTTAATCGTCCATGGTTCATATCAGCGGCTGACCATGGGTGGGTGCACCACACTAAATGGGCGAAAGAATTGCACAACTTTGTTGAATAGTTTGTTGGGGGTCATGCAATAAAAAGATTATGCGATTATGACAAGTTATCACAACCTGGAGGTTCTTAGCTTAAACGTTTGAGGAGACTTTGATAAATGTAGGCTTTAAAGTAGTCCCATTTTGGCTTAGGAAGTGGAGGGATGCTTCATGAAACTGTCGGGCAAGTTTGGGGGAAAAAAAACATTTTCAGGGTGTTACTTTCTGGGGTAATTAGCTATAATTCCAAACCCTTGAACTGCCAAAAACTTAGTTTAGTTGTCCAAAAATATATCTGATTTGTTTTCAAGAGGCTGAGAGACTTAAAAGTATTAGAGAGTATTTTTTAATATTAAATATTAAGCATACTAGCACTGGCTTCTATGGTGAGTTTATTTAGTGTGGTGCACCCACAGACTAGACATATAATATATAGACGGACAGCAGGGGGCGCTAAACTAAAAATTTGTGACTTTCTCAAATGGGCGGAAGTGAAGAGGTAGAATCCTCCATGTTTTAGCCGCGAGGCAGTGCTCTGCTGTTTTCATGGACTTTTTCTGAATTTTCAGGAGATACTGACCCGATGATGGATTGTAAATTAAGTGATGAGTTTTAGGAAATTCCTTCAATAACTGGAGTAATCAAAAAGTTGTTGGATTGACTTTTGCTGTTTTGGGGGGAGAAAATCGTTAAAATTTGTAAACAAAATTATTATACATAACCCCTGGAATTGGTTCATTAAAATGTGCTAGAATCTAGCACATCTTAATTAGGCCGCGCCTGTGGTCAATCCACGCATCATCCGCGCTCAGGTATAACGCGCAAAAGAGGCATCAAGTCACTCAAAGAGCAAACTGGTCCCCTCTCATTCTTCTTTGACCTTGGAGTGATACGTCTAATATGCAGCTAGTTTTCAGGGTGACCGTGTAAAAACATGATTCATTTGAAATGGAATTGCGTAGTTGGGACCAGTCCCAATATATAGTTCCCAATAGACGCCATCTTTACGGGCAAATTGCATTTTGGCTTGCAGGCACGTCAAGCGCTCACATCATTGACGCAGCCGCGCTGTTTACTAACCAATCGTTTAAACGAGTTTTGTGAAATGTGCGCGTGCTGCACGCCGTTCTCACGCAAAACGCATGACTGTGTGTTCCAAATAACGGTTAATTGCCCAAAGATGGCCGAAGTTGGGACGGAACAGCGCCATCAAGGGTTTTGTCAATGCGAACTGACTTGTGTGTGTGGGCGCCGGGACACCACACCAGCAGTACGTCCCCGCGCAGCCGGCGCCGACAAACACTCAGAGCGCACATCAAAGCCTCAAAGGAGGTGAATCTCAGACTCGGTCGGAGACAAAGAGAGAGAGAGTTATTAAGTGTAAGTTATTACAAAATGTGAGGTTTTTTAGTTGAAATACTACGCTTTAGAATTTCCTAAATCAGTACGGGTGCATTACCTTTTTACAGGATTGTTTGCTGCGGTGGGATTTCTTACAATAAAAATAGTCTAGTCAGACAACTACTCTAGTAAACATGGTAAAAAGTCGCATCCCCTTAAGGTAATCCCGTGGCTGCCGCTTTCCACTCCAGGTTGTATCGTAAAACTTGGGTGTGATCCCTGGCTACACAGCAACTTGCGGTTGAATGGCTTCTGACTGAACCTCCGAACAAAGACATTGACTAAATAGGGAGACCGCCAACATCACATACATGTACTCATCATGTAGGGCTGGATAGCTCAGTTGGTAGAGCGCCAGTATGTTAAACTGGAGGTCGTTGACGTTGGTTAAGTCCCGCTCCAGTCAATTTTTCTTTCTGTTCAAACCTAAATTATTAAAAAAATTACCCATTCAGTTCCTCTTGTTGTGGTTTATTAATTGATAATACTAAAAATAAAATACGTTTCTCAGATGACACTGACTGACGGTGACCTAATGACATGTCAGACTAATATTAATATAGAAAAAAATAGAAGGACATCCCACTATGAGATATATCAGAAGACACGATAAACCGTTACTGTGCTTGTGATAATGTCTCTTACAATAGGACAACCAACTATTTGCAGAATTCACTATTTAAACCAATGCAAACTCACCACATCCATGGCAGCCATGCCTGCTAATCTTTAGGCATTCAAATTCTGTTGTCATGCAGTTGACGTGCCTTTTGCAAAACATGTGCAAGCGATCTCCAAAAATACCTAAGTTACTGGTAATTATTATAAATCCTAAAATAAGTCAAATGTACCAGTGTTGTAGTCGAGTCCACAACCTCCGAGGTCAAGTCCGAGTCCGATTCCAGGGTCTCCGAGGCCAAGGCCAAGACCAAGTCACAGCCTTCGAGGTGGAGGCCAAGGCCGAGGCCACAGTGTCCGAGGCCAAGGCCAGTTTAATAATTTAATTACTATGCACACCAAAAATGTTTTTAAAAAAAGCTAAACTGTGCACAAAGGGGGTAGTTTGCATTTGCTAAAACATATTTCAGCCTGAAAATATATTCAAAATCTTTGGTGAACATAAAAGAAAATTAAATGCCCAATATGCTGTCCATGCTGCGTGGCAGTAAGTGTAAACTTACCGCGCACCGCGATCATGTTGACCGGCCATTGTGCCCAGTAGCAGTAATTCAGAATATCACGCAGTGCTGTTTCGCTTAGCGGCAAAGAATGTCAACAGTGTCAATTTCAACTTTCCCTTTTCTAAGGTATTTCAGATCCAAATATTTCAAAAACAATGCCTTGATTTAGGCACACATTGTAGTTGGCTGGTAAAATTTGACATTGTGCCGCTGCAGTACTCGCTAAGTTTCGGCTCTTATCTTTTCAAAACTTGCAGCTGGCAGTACAGGGGTCGATTTCACAAAGAGATAAGATTAATCTTAAGATGAGTTGTCATTATCACCCTAGTGATTTGTATTGTGACATCACACTTTGCTTAGCAACTAAGATCAATTGGCAGTTAAGATCAATCTTAGCTCTTTGTGAAATCGGCCCATCTATGTTTTCTTCCTTTTTAAATTCCTTGTGGTCGACACACTCAAACTGGATGATCCGGGTATTCGCAGACATTTTGCAGTTAAACTTAGGGTTACACGAGACATGAAAGCTTGATGGTAGCGCCGAACTTTGCCCATGCAATAATAGACTGGTTTCCCAAGCGTTCGTATCTAATTATATTGGGCTGGTTTCTATGTTACATCATCACTTTTGGTAATGCTTTCTTCTTGATGACGATGACCAGGAGCCGGAATATTTCTAGCCCTTAGTCAAGGCACTGCAGAACCCCCAGATATCACACACGAAAAAAGACCACTGTCTTGCCCCTTAAACAACATTGTGCATGTGATCAAAAAAGTCATTTCAATTACTCCATGGGTTAAAGGATGCCTCCTCTGCCTTGATTATGAGGCTTGGGGTAAATTAGGGGGTGAGGGAAACAAAAACAAAATCATGATATATGCATATGGTATTTTATATTGTTGTTTTGTCGGTTTGAGGTTTTCTGTTAATCAAGTTGAAATGACTTTCAAAATGAGATTTACACTTTCTTTGTTTCTCATTTTTGAAAGTTAAAGAAGAAGAAAAGAAATTTTTGATCATGTGATTAAGATGGTGGGTTGGGAAGAAAGCTAATTAATTATTTTCGTTACCTTTTTTTAATCTTTATCTGGCTTATTATTCTTTCTACATGTAAATTATCCTCATATTTACAATTGACTAACGTAGGCTAATCGTTTTCTTTGTACTGTGCATGGACTTCATTTAAATGAACTTTATTGTAAGCACAGTGTTATTATTATTTAATGTGCCACTTTTAGCCTACAAAGTCTAAACAATGTATTGTTCATTTTAATAAAGGTTGAATGATGGCCAGTCCAGAGATGAGCAGTCAGTCAAGTTTATTTCTATCAGAGATATCAAAGTTTCCTAGCCACTTGGTGGCTCTCTACAACTCCGATGACTTCCAGACACGTGTTTGTTGGTGGTTGATTTACATACTAGCCATACTCATGGTGTTGATTCATCTAGGATGGAAGTTATATGGGCCTGAGATATCCAAAACATTCAAACTTCAAGGTAAATGTATTGACAGTAAGGTGTCCTTTAAAAGTGCTACACTTCCTTCAGTCCCCATTAAAATAATCCCTTCAAATGCAGTACTTAAAAGGAATAGGATGTTTAATTGTGGTGCAGTGTGGAATCACAGCCAAAAGGTGGAAGCATAAAGCTGACAAAATGTAATGAAAAAATGAGGGTGTGTTTTAGCAATGTAACTTTAGTTTGCTCTGAATCACATTTGAAACAATTGTATAAATCCAATTTTCCTTTGATGAACTGTTTTTATACAGAACACTGTAAAATAATGTAGCCCTTGTTTTCAATTTACTTTTCCCACTTTGTTACAGGCGGACAGAATACACCAACAAGACAAAGGTAAGTGTAAGATTGTGTTGACATTTACAGTTAAGTTAAGTTTGAAAGTTGTCCAACTGTAAATTATTACAAATTACTCTGTCTTTTTAAAGTTTATACATTTGTTATTGTAATACTGTTGCAATTCAACCCCCAGCTACCTAGAACAATTTTGATAAATAAACCACTCAATAAAAAAAGATCAAGTAGTAGATTTGATTGCATACATGTTGCAAGGAATTTGCTTATTACACGAAGCACTGGCATATTAGTAGGCTTTAAACTCTGCTTTATAGACCTTAGAGGTTTCACCAACCGAGGTTGGAAAATTATGGGAAGCAATAAATGCAAGGCAAAAACAGATATCCACAATTTGTAACAATGTTACACAAATATTCAAATAAAGTGTTGAATTTGTTTGAAACAAAGCAACTACTGTGTACATGTAATCATGGGATGTTTTTTTGTTTGTTTTTTAATGAAAGTTTGCAGAAGTGTTGAATTGGGTAATATTATATGTTAACATATTCAATGTTTTGCTAACATTCGGCCGCCCATGCCAACCAGGGCGGTTTTTTTTATCAACAATGAAAAGCTCTATAGTACCCAGTGAGCAGAAAATGTCTGCTTCAACTTATTTTATGAAATTGGCTCCTGGTAGTATGTGATGGGCTTCGTCAATCTGATGTCAACCACTACCCACAGAGATAAATGCTTTAATGGAATAAACAATTTTATTTTTCTCAGATCACAGGATGGTTTGCCTCCTAAAAAGTATGATAAGATAGATTAATCACCATCCATCATGGGAGGATGTGAGAACATTATTGGAGTGGTGCCAAGGCTGAGCTCATGTTACACTTGTTGGCTGGGAAGTATCAAGCTTTAGAATGAGAAGTTTTCTCACAACAAAGTGAAAACTATTTCAACTTAAAGACAAAGAACACTGTATTGGTAAAAATCCTTCCCAAAAATGATTTGTTTCAATTTGAAAGCTCACCGATTCTAAAGTTCATACCAGTACCAATCCTCCAAGGAAATATTTCCATCTGAAATCTCACTACTGATTATAAAGCACATACCAGTACCATTCCTCCAAACCCAAACTTGGTGGGAAAGGAAAGTTGGGATTGTTTTTGTCAAGCCCACAGTGCTCAGGTATAGGTACATGATTTTTTGATATCTTTGGTTAGGTAGAATTTACTTGGGCCAAAGGGTTTCAATAGCTTTCACTAAAACAGCACCACCAAATTTGCATAGTTTAGTTGGACAGTGTTTTTGTTGGAAAAGAATAACTTTCTCAAATCAGTGATGTAAACAGTTATATACTAGTTAATATAACATTAAATTTAAATCACATGTGTCTGCATGCATTTGATACTAGACATCAAAAACAAATATGAATATTTGAGTGTCGTGGCTGAGCGCTCCACTAAACTGGACTGAAGTTCTGATGTTGTTAGAGTGTGCGTTTGGGTTTGGGTCCAAGTCATGACACAGGTGTGCTTGAGCAAGACACTTAACCATTATTGGTTCATCCTTGGGATGGGACGTAAAGCCGTAATGCTCATTAAATAACCAAGTTATACTCTGACCTATTGTTAGGAGAAGTAGCTTATTTAGTGCCCTGGTTTTTTTTTTGGGGGGGGGGGTTGGCATAAATGGGCACCCACTGTGCCGCATAACCTTGTAAACTCTCATAACATGATTAAACATACTTGTCCTAAAAGCACTTGAGATGTCCATAAAATAGCACAGGAACCGAGTATTATGTTATTTTTGAAGATGAAGTGTCATGTTTCCTTCAGTATTAATCATAATATCCAAAAAGCCAACTAGGACAGTATCAATTGTATAACGTCCTGTGGTGGGTTCAGAGGTTTGCAATCGTTTGTGTGTACATGAAGTACAAAAAAGGTGACAAGACATAACCCCCACCCCCAAGAACCTTTGAGTTATTGTACTGTACAGATGAGATGGTGGAGAAATTGACTGCTTGACCTCAATATGTATATTTTTTAAACTACAGATCTGTAAGAAGATTGTGGGATTTACATTTAAATTGATTAATTTTGCATCAAGATTTGATTGGATGGTATTTAAAGTGCTGGAGAAATCAACAAACAGAATTTTAACATTATTCCTGCCTGCTCCAGATGCTCATTAACACCATCGAGCATTGTCAGTATAGCATCTTCTGTACTCCTGTGCAGTATGGTAGTTGAACTGACATCTAAGAATTCTTTGGTATCTGGCAGAACTGGACATGATAACTTTTTCAAGGCACTTCATAGGAATAGATGTCAGAGCTACTGGACGTTAATCACTCGTCGTTCTGGGCCTTGACTTTTGGGGATTAGGAATAATGGTAGAGTTTGTCCACAATACTGGAACACAGCTACGATCAATTAAAGCTTGAAACAATGTTCAAAGTGGACCAGCAAGTTTATCTGCACATTTTTAACAATTTAAAAGTGATGAAGTCGGGCCCATTATAAATGTGTACCAAAACTAGATTTATGTTTAGTAACGTCTTGCCTGCAAAATCATGTCTTTGTAAAAAGATAAATGGGACGTACGTATAATTATTTATTTCAATAGAAATTACGTTTATTTTACTGCTTCATAAATTGAAACAAATATGTACATGAGTAATTTCTGTATCAAAATTAATACTGAGATACATGGACATCTGTAAATAATTAGGCAAAAAATATAAAGTCGTAATTATTTCTTTATGCAAAGTAAGTTGGTTCACGAGTTGCTCATTTGTATTTAGTATAAATATTGATTTGATTGTCAAAATGTTATTAAGAAATATTAAAATTAACTTTTGAAGTTTTAAAAACTAGAATTTAAGCAGCATAATGTGATTTTATTCTGAGATAAATGAGACACTTGATTTCAGTAGAAAGAAAATATGTTTATTTTACAAATAATTGCATTCATGAGTAGCCAAGTGTATTCAATATAATAGACTAGAAGCCATTAGGAAGTTTTTAAAACTAACACATTGATGTTTTAAAAGACTATAAAATAAAGCAATTTAATGTGATTCATACACTAACTGCTCATGCATGTAGGGGAGAAGTGTAGGGATGGGAAGAAAATATATTATCTTTGATTATCTTCTCAGTTTATTTTGATATTTGATCTGTTAACATAGATATAGTGATTATCTTTATCCAGAACTACAAATTAAGTTGTCAAGGGGAGCTGTGGAAGGAATCTGGTTTCATTAAGCACCCAGCTAAGAATCTAAATGTACTGAGGAAACGTATGTGATTGTTTCAACTCGTTTGAACATACTGTTAGAAATATGATTCACCAAATTGATTTTAATTATAACTAAGTCCACAGATTAAAATGGTTTCTCTTCTAATTTGCATTGAACAGCAGACATCCCAATGTCTTTTTTAAAGCAAACAGCATTAATATTGCAAACTGGGCTTTGGAGGAATCACAAGTAAGACTTGAATATCCATAACATTTGTACCTGTCAAGCCAGTGACCAACAAATCCTTCCCTCCGTTTGCTTGACAATAAAATGAATAAGAATCATTGTTCATGAGAAACTTTTCAGCCTCAATTCCTGATTGAGTGGCTAGCATTACTTGATGGGGGTCAGCCAATGCTCCTGCAGCATCAGTTGGGCCATCTTGACCATCTGTACCCCCACTCAGGAACACCACTTTGAAGCCTTCTTGTACAAGATGCTGGAAGTTTGACTGGTTGTTCATCGCAATGGCGACAGCTAAAGACATTTCTTGATTCCTACCACCTTTACCCTGACCAACAACTGTTACAGTGGTTTCCCCTGCTCCAATCAAACATATTGGTTTGTTTTGATTGGAGGCTTTCTGAACAAGAGTTTGTATCTTTGTTTCAGCATCAAGTCCACACAAAGCAATTAAGTCTTTGTTGATTTGTTTGAAACCTTCCGAGTCGCTTTGTGTAAGCTTTCCTTTATACTGGCAAAGTATGTATTCAGCCATCTCGACAAACAAATCCCCTAGTTTTCTTGCCTCACCGGACAGCTCCTTAGAAAGCAATAAAGCCTCAAAACCTAAATCCTGGGCATATCTTCTTGCTTCCTCGGTGGCGAGTTGGTTATTACCAATAGCAACATTCAGTACATGTTCTTGTGCAGATAATGATGCTTTTTTCTCACTGGCTGTCCCCATGGCAACCTTTCCTTGGAAGAATTTGAGAACATTTTGGGGGATTGAGGTGGTGGCTCCAAGATGGGAAATGATATCTAAGCAATCCTCAGGTGTTGAGTTGTCCATTATTGTTGGTCCACTTGCTATCATGTCAAGTTGGTTACCTATAATGTCAGACAAAATCAGACTCACCACCTGAAATGAATAGAAAACAGAATAGAATTAAATCTCTAGCACCCAAGCTTGTTCTTCTAAACAGGGCTTTTACACTATAAACCCTCCCCAAAAACGAAATAACAGATCTTTTATTTTAAACAAATTTCATATTGTATACAAACATTTTAAAAAGAGCATTAATTTTTAAATTAACATCTATTGAAGGGTTTTCATCATACTAATTTTCAGGCATCACTGATTCCTTCAATCTTTTTGTTTGCAGTTTTTAAAAGTGGTATGAAGGCATGTGTGCATTTGAGATGTTTGTTTTAAAAGTAATACATTTTTGTATGTTTTTGTTGATACTGTTTTGCCTCACGTAGAATTTTTAAATGAAATATAAATCAAACTAACAAGTAACAATTGCAATTATTAGATCCCTCTAATATCTGAAATCCATCAATCATCACCTGGGCTGGGTAGGCTACCTGTGCCAGACCACCTCCTTTCAATTTGGACATGTGTTTTCTGATTGTGTTGAGTTGAGCGATTGTAGACCCCTTCATGGCTAGAGTCTTGGATACATCGTAGATATCCTGCAAGGTTAATGGTGGGATGGGCGCTGGGAGCAAAGCTGAGCCACCACCTAGAACAAAAATGAACTCCTCAACTGGAGACACTTCACAAACTACATGGTGAAACTAATCAAGAATCTTAGGTACAAGAGCCACACACTGCTTTACACAATAAAGTAGAGCAGAAGTAGAGCAGAAACCGGCTCTTCTCAGAGCCACCACTACTCACAAAAGAGATTCTTACATGGTGTCACCGCAAACCTTACTTACTTGTGTATTGTGATACAGGTACTGGGGTGAGTGTAGTATACATGCATTTACCTCATGATAGTGCAATGCATCTATCATTCTGAACCATGTGGATTATATTGACTTATCATACAGTAGAAGGGTTCAAGATTCTCTCAAGATATTACAAGTAAGGCTCTTTTCATAGACTGATGTAATCAAGCTTCTTGGACTGTCACACTTTTTGTATTGAACAGTCCTTTTGTGAATTTAATGTTCTCACCAGATATCAAAGCAATCATTAGGTCATCCTTGCCGAGATCTGATGCTAGCTTGGTTATCTTATCTGCTGCCCTCTGTGAATCTTCATCGGGAAAGTTGTTCTTGGCTCCCTCCATTATCACAACCTTGGAGTCACTGGATGGTAACATATCACTAAAAACCAAACAAAGACTTGTCGTATCCTTTATGTAATAATACAATAAAGTATGCTAAATGTAAGCTCCAGTGTTAGTGTACAGAGACATGATGGCATCGACGTTTTCTTAGGTACTCCATAGAATTTGTGGATCACAGGGAGGCATGCTCTGTCTATATAGTCAAATTATTATTATTAGGTGTTTTCGAACAACAGCCGAAAATCTATTGTTATTGTTCCGTTTTGTTTTTTCCCCTTAACTGCTTCCTTTCCCCTGAACCTTCTCTTGCAACTTGCGCAAAAAGTAAAGGTCGTAAAAACTTGAAACTTGGCATGTACTTAGCCATTGTTGCTAGACGGAAGAAAATCTTTCTCGAAGTGATGATTTTATCAATTACGCCATAACACTTAATCAATGTGTAATATATCTGGAGAACCATAATTGCTACATATAATGATCTTTGACAAAATTATCTGTGGGGGATCGCTCTTGAAGTTTTGCACAAATCTTACAGTTTTGCACAAATCTTACAGTGACCCCATTTGACCTTTACTTCCAGGTGAAAGATTGAAGCACAAGATTTGCTCTGTCGTATTGGAGTGATGCCAGATATGTCAGTTAGACTGAACTAAATTCACAGTGGACTAGACAGCAGTCATACTGAAAATACAGTTGCCAATTTAATAGTTACACAAAGTATACATACTGACCTTCGTCCAGACCTTGTAAGTACATCCTGTATACTGTGAGGTACACTAACAACTCCATGTTGTATATGGTCTCCCAGGATGGCTTCCATTGCCCCTACCATACCAATCACAGCCTTGCCAAATCCTACTATGTACACATTATGGTCCACCTGATGAACGATGAGCAAAATTGTGATGTAAAGTCTCTTAAGTTTTGGAAATGTCTTGAAGACGGGTATTGTCAGGCCCTTACATTTTGCTTTACCAACCCCATGTAATGGGTAATGACTATTTGGTGCACCACTCTTAATCCAAATAATAAAATTGATGCTAAATAAAGGCCGAAGTCAAATATGAGGTCACAATAATAAAAATTACAATAAAAATTGGGTTAAAAAAAAAATCTTACATTTTTTTTTACCTTTGTTAGTTCGATAGAGCCCGCATTTAGTAAAAAAACAAATAAAAGATAAACCACTACTGAACTGAACTGAACAAGTTTCAGCACCAAGGAGAGTAGGACGGATGGAATATGTCACAACACAAGCTAGTCACAACCAAATACAATTTAGAATGCTCAAAAGGACTTTTAGTCGCAGAAAAGATGGAGATGTAAACAAAGATAAAAAGCCACACAAGAGCGCACTATAACAACTACTGGCGCAGAATGAATGAGTTGAAAACCTCATGTAAATGTACACAAATTTAGTCATTAACTGTCACACAGTCACGTTATTTACTCTCAGTCTTAATTTCGAAAATTAACCCAAACTCTTCAGCTCAAGCAGATTTCTTTGTATTACGTCATCTCTTACTGGGGAATTCTTCCTTTAAAGTGAGCCCAATCATTAATCAAGTATTGCGGCTATTTGAGGATACCACTGTACATTGCCCCATAGGCAAGGATGGAAAACACCCAGGAACATGGATTAGCACTGCAGTAGTGGAATGACTAATTCTTTCTCAAGCTTTCATTGCACTTTTGTTTTTAAGCATCATAAGTTTACCACTCAAAAGTACCACCCAAATTGAAAGAAAAAGATACCAAATGGTTTCTGACTTTCAACACAAAGCAAAGTGATTATTTATAAAACAAAGATAAGTTTCAATATGAAAGTTCACTCATCATAAAGTTTGTACGAGTAAATGTGCATCTCCACAAAAATATTTCCATATGAAAACAAATGAGGAAATTGTTTTGAGATACCACTTGAGGAAGCAAGTCAGTATCTATGCATCAATTCTAGATAAGCCTCTGTTCTATCAGCTCTGTCTGGTTTATTGGAACATTACAACTTAATGTCACATTACAATAGCTTTTCACATCTTTCAGAAACATACCTTGTACTGCTTCTCATTGACCCTGAGACAGTTGCCATTGTAACTTAGTGTCTTGGAAACCATACGATGGGGCAATACAGCTTCAATTCCTGCTGCAAATATGTTCCTTGCATCTTGCTTCAGTTTATCCATTTGGGCATCCTGTAGAAAATAGTTTGATAATTTGATGTGGTGCCTCTAAAACTGTTCAGAATCGGTGCACATCACTTAATGAAAGTTCTACTTTGTTGACTCTGTTACATTTTTTCACTTTTCACTTCAGAAATAACTGGTGAAAGGCATACAACTAGGCTGTGGTGATGAAAAAACAAGTTACCATTGCTGAGTGTTGGTTATTTGCTGTCAGGAAACAAGTGTGACCACGACGGCCAGATTGGTTGAATTTACCAAATATCCTTCCGTCCAAATTGTGTCCACAGGAAACCAAACATCGTAACATCTTGACTCTACAGCTCACTGTAAAACATCCTGTGGGGGGAATTCATGTTGTGCTCTTTTGTTAATATCTCTGTTGGACTTTTGACCAGATGTTGAAGTATTAATATGATCTCGATAAGATAGTGTTCCATTTTACAGTACACATTTATTTATTAGTGAGCCATTGAATTATTCAGTGGCCTTGCGCTTGTGCCGAGAGTGGACAAAATACCCCCATGCTCCACTCAACACCACTGTACCACTAGCCCTAGGCCTAACAATAACATTTATAACAAATTGGAATCAGTTTGGACCAATTCAATGCAATGGACTTCTTCCATTCAATTCAATTAAATTTAACATGGTTTATTGTACAATTAAAAAACTGGACTATAGTCTGCAGACTAAACAAGTCAAGTTTTAAAATATATAAGATTACAGTTAAAATGACAGATAAAAAGCATTGAATTGTAAAAAGGTAAACACAGATAAAAACAACAATAATTTGTATTCAATCAAGGTTAAAGTTCAACAACTGCATAAAGTTCAGAATAGTGGATTGTTTTTTGTTTTGTTTTTCTTTTGAGTCCGAGCAGGAGGCAAGTATAAGTGGTCTTGAGTTACAAAGTTTACAGCACGTGAGTTCCTGTCACATTTGTGAAAGTAGGCCATGGTATTGCTGTGACACAAGGAGTGACTGGACAAAGCTAGTGATGTTTGTGCATCTCTGATCAGCAAGCCATGGACGGTGGAATGTTTCGAGGAGTTCAACATAATGTGAGTGCTTAGGGAATGCAACATGTGAAAAGCTTGTCATTGCCCCTATTCATACTGCTCTATTGCTGTAAAGTTAGTCCAGAGCTCCAAACTGGGGCTGCGAATTCCAGTAGGGGACAGATACACCTGATTTACCAGCATCAGTAGAATTTAGTCAAAATGTAAAGACGCTGCAAAGCATGAGATACCATGTTTCAAACATACAAGTCCCACTTGAGGTTCGATTGGATTTGGACCCCAAGTAAGCGTTTGAAATCTACTACTGCAAGTGGATCTACTGATGGAAACAAACATGGGAGGGGTTTCCTCATGAAGAAAGATTACTGGCAGGACTTACACTTATCAGGTTTGGGTGTCATCAAATTAACACGACTCTAATCATACAGAAAATCTATGTGTTTCTACATGTCACCAATGACAGAGTTAAGTCATCTACGTACAAGAATGTACTTCTACCTGTTGTGAAGATAGCTCTGCATCATTCACAATGCTCAAGAAAATTATAGGGCCAAGCTTTGTCCCCTGTGGGACTCCATATGTAATCTGTCTAGAGTCTGATGAACATCTACTAGTCTACATGTAGGGGGCCTACAAGAGTTGAGTCCGGTTGGTTAGGAACTGCAGATTGTGGGAATGATAGCCTATAGCTGGGTTAACACCGAGTTGGATTATCGTAGGGATTGCTATTGTGAAGTCAATAGTGGAAATGATAGCACAATGACCTGGTTTATCAAGACCTTGATGTACATGTCCAGGAGGCTGACCAGGTAATGGTTAATAGAGCTGCCTTTCTTCTGTATACCGAATAAACATGTAGTATAAACAGGTAGTCTAGTGGATTTGCCCTGTAGCTAGAACGGGGACATCTGATCTACACGCAAATACCTAGAAGTGCTGATCATCCAATGATCCTTAAGTCTTCTTGTCACATCAACTACATGTACAAGTCGGTGCACTGCCCAAGGTAGCGAGGCTGAAGTCGACGGTAAGGGAGAAAGACCAAAGATAGGCCTACTAGTCATTTGACCAACTCAACTCAAGACAACTCGACAGTCAAGACAACTCAATGGTTCAGACAAATCAACGGTTGGCCAACTAAGCCACTCACTAGACAAAACAAGTCACTGGTTACGGGTCAAGACCAAAGATATCAATCCTTCCACTTCCAGCCTCGCTGAAACTTTAAAGTAGAATGTTGTTTTCCCAAGAAAATTTGTCTTGGGTTCTCGACATTTTCAGGATGTTATCATTCCATAATGAACTATCTCATTGTGAAGTCAATATCTTATGTTTAGGATGTCGTCATCCCACGATAACATGTACAAACCAAATGTATATCGGGGAGTCAACATCTTACTTTCATGATGTCCACATCCTTTATATAGGGCAGACATCATCTTACATCAGGCAGGATGTCGCCTAGCCCCACTTGTGTGGCCAAGGAAACTGTTTCCTTGGCCACACAAGTGGGGCTAGATGTCGCCATACTGAGATCATCTCCTGAAGGATTTCATCATCTTACATACCATTATATGAAGTCATCATCCTGCAGTAAATTATCTCAGGATCTCAACATGTCTGATGGCACTTCTAAAGCTCTGTATAAAAACTAACATTAAAACTCAAAATCATCCAGGATCAGCCCCACCAGTGTGGCGACTGGTGGGGTTGATCCTGAATGTGCCCAACTTCATAAAGAGAAGCACACACAAAATGTAGCTACATACTGCATTTAAATAACAGAACAGGCACTACCTATACTACTAGCCACAAAAATAAGCTGGTTACCAACCAAAGTACCATGTCGCATGTACCATGACTGAGTGATAACTGATATCCAGCAAAAAATGTGTGGGTTTTTTTTGCAGGATATCTCATATCTGTATATTTTCTACAGGAAAGGGTATTTAAAAGTTTAACAATGGTTTAACTCACTCGTTATTAACACTGACCTTTGCGTAAAACCCTACATCAGTACATAGGGCTAGGGGTTTTTGTAAATTATCGAGCAGAAGTAGTAACAGACTAGCCCTTCTAGACTAGCGCTGTACTCCTGTACTCTTGTGATATGTCTAACTGTACACAGCTTAGGGTGACCGTGTAAAAACATGATTCATTTGAAATGGAATCCCGTAAAAAATACTTGCATTTTCACACGCACGTACTAAGCGCCTACAAGCGCCATACAAGGGCTCGAAAGTTCTTAACAAGCGTGTACGCAAAGTAGTCACCCTTTGGAGCCAATCAGCTCTGTTTCTCTGCACATCCCTACCAAGGGTTAGTGACGAGAGGTATCGACACGGCGCGCTGCCCATGGTAGGGAGGCCGGTACGTGGTCGTACTAGCTAGTATAGCGTACAACCAGAGTGGGTGGTGGTCCTTACTATTATATACTGTGTAAACAGAGTTAGCCCAGCCTCGTTACCATGGGTAGCGCGCCGTATCGATACCTCTCATCGTTAACCCCTGGAAGGGAAACACTGAAAATCAATGCTGATTTGCTAACAAAAAGTTACTGCATTGCGTGCACACTTGTTAAAAACGTTCAAGCACTTGTCGGGCGTTTAGTCCGCGCGTGTAAAAATGCACGTGGTCACCCTAAACTGCATACAGTTAGACATATCACATTAGATCGGAAAAGAATGTGAGGGTGCCAGTAGCTCCATGACTTGATGCGTCGCGTGACAGCGCAATCTGCGAAGTCTCTAATCAGCCACAGATTAAAATATTCAATATATTTGGATATTTTAAAGTCACAATTCCAGGGGTTACGATCGAGCAAGGCATTCTGGGAAAGAAAATTAAAAAGGCGCATCGAGATCGTACACCACTGATCAATGGTGTACATGCTCGAGACAGTTTACAGGTGAAAACATGCATGCGCAAGAGACTTGCTCACACAGTGCGCGCTGTCAAAGGACGCATCAAGTCATGGATCAACTGGCCCACTCTCATTCTTTTTTTATCTTGTGATACGGGTGACCACGTAAAAACATAACTTTTTTTAAATGTATTACGTCAAAAAACGTGCATTTTTACACGCGCGTACTAAGCGCCCCACAAGGGCTCTACGAGCGCTTGAATGTTTTTTAACAAGCTTGCACGCAAAGCAGTACATTTTGGTTAGCCAATCAGCGTTGATTTTCAGTGTTTCCCTATCAGGGGTTTAGCGACGAGATGTATCGATAAGGCACGCTGCATGGTAGCGAGGCTGAGTTGAACTAGCTTGTCCAACTGGATCAACCTACTCCGGAGCACTGTTTCTCTAGTCAACTAACGAAGTTACGTCACTTTGTCAAGATGGCGGTTTGGTTTTGCGGCGGAGAACGTTTTGTAAACTTTTGCAATTAACAAAAAAGTTGGTTTAAACATAGAGAAAGGATGGTCCTTTCTCTATGGTTTAACAATACATGGTAGGTTTTTGCCAAAAAGAAAGGTCAAATACTAAGATAATAATTATCATTTTACTATATTTTGCAAGTAATTGTTTTACGAGCCACAATTGTTTTATGAGTTGCCATATTTTGACGAAATCAATCGACTATGCGTTCTATGAACCACAGACCACGCATGCGTGATTTGGTGGCAATATTGACTAAACGGTTTTAGCACCCGAACTAACTTGCTCAGATAGATCATCTCTGTGAGACCACTAGCGCTAGCTACTACCCTATTGCTTCAGAGTGAACTCGGTCTGAAGTCAACTCGGTCCGAAGTCATCCCGTTCCCAGGGGTGATCGATCTCGCCGCGCCATTTTTCCCAGCATGCCTTGTTCGATCATATCCCCTGGAATTGGTTCATTAAAATGTGCTAGAATCTAGCACATTTTAATTAGGCCTGGGCCGATCCGTTCTACGCGCGCGCGCTCAAGTACGGTAACCCGTAAAAGAGGCATCAAGTCAAAAAGCAACTGGTCCTCTGTCATTCTTCTTTGATTTGGGGATAGTCTAACTGTATGCAGTTAAGGGTGACCGTGTAAAAACATGATTTTTTTGAAATGTAATCGCGTCAAACTATTGCATTTTCACACGCGCGTACTAAGCGTTCTACAAGCGCCATACATGCGCTCAAAAGTTTTCAACAAGCGTGCACGCAAAGTAGTCACCATTGGGAGCCAATCAGCGTTGTTTCTCAGTACATCCCTACCAGGGGTTAGTGACGAGAGGTATCGATACGGCGCGCTGCTCGTGGTAGCGAGGCTGGTCCGAAGTCAACTCGGTCCGAGTCAACATTTATTTTTTGAATATGTGTCAACAAATGTATCAAACAAAATTCCAAAAAACACATACATGTACAATGAATAATAGAAAAACAGTACGATTTTTAAGAGCTAAAAAATTAAGGAATTGTTTGGTTGAAAATAATAATTAATATAAACAAAGAATAAAGAATACCAAATTCTATATGTAGTTGTAGGTAATCTTAGTCAATATACAAGTTTTTCTATTATAAATATTACTAGTATTATATTTATAAACACCACATTTTATATTAAACAAATCATCAATACACATTAAATAAATAACAAATTTCACCCAAAAATACTGTTGTGAAATTACACGACACTTATTGTTTATTAGTTATTAGTTATTGATTACTTAAATTTGGTTAGTCATTACCTGCTGATAACGCGCTCTGCAATTCGCGCGGTCAGCGACTTTGTACGCTCTCGTGAATTGTACTTGTTCGCATCTGCTGTGCGTGAATTAGAATCACATGTAAACAGCGCGAGCTTGTTTGGCCAAGCTAGCGCCCTCTGTTGGTGGAGTACACCAAGTTGTTTTGCCAGGCTCCACGCTCAACGCTACCTTGGTTTTATATGGATGTGTTTTGATGGAATGTTCTGTTCCATATTCTTAGTCAAAACATGCTGTGAAGGTATAAAAGGCAGCTAGACATTATATTGTTAGTTCTTGTTCAGATTCTGAAGTTGCCCGACCTCCGTCCGATTGATGGAATTAAAATAGTTGAACCACACAAATTTCTATCCGTGATTTATTCTTTTCAAGTTGCGTTTCCCACAAATTGAACTCACAACAATACATACAATAAATAATATAAAAACAGTACGAATTAAACAATTTAAACATTAAGGAAATTAATGTTTGGTTGAAAATAAAATAAACAAATTGTCTTTCCCCTCCCATACATTGGTTGCAACCTCACATCTTTCAAAGATGTTCAAAGAGATTTACCTGATTCTTGAATCGACTCACATGTAAGTATAACCATAAACGTTCACCAAATAATCTTATATTCCTTTTTGGTTAATTGTAGTGCCTGTTCTAAAGAACGCCGCGTATGCCTCTATTATTATGTTTTTATGAGATCAAGAATACTTTGTCCTTTTCGGGAGCCTAGCTAGTTTGTATTTCTTACAAATGGATCTCTTCTATTTTTCTGTCTTTTTTAAAATGAAAATAATATGGATAATAAATGATTTGATCATTCCACATCATGCCAGAGAGAGATTTATTTGTGCCAAAATTCACGTAACCCGCACCTTCGACACTAGTAGTGTAGGAATACTAGTGGC
>CM021527.1:3368-15771 GCA_010994315.2 Pisaster ochraceus | reverse complement strand
ATTCCACATCACTATATTAGGTAAACAGTAAGCCGGTGTGTCCCTTTAATGAGTTGCATACATCATCCTGATAAAGTAAGAAAACTTATGTTGTCATCATTCAGTAGTTAAACATAAACTCATGTGACTAGTTGTCTCTTTCTCTTGAACCTTACAGCTTGAACTGAGTGGAAAACTACAGAGGAAAGTTTCCCAGGAATATGACTTTGAAGCAACCCCTGAGATAACAGTACTGAGAGGTCACAAGTTGTCAATTACATGCCTTGTCATATCCCCTGACAACAAGTACATATTTAGTGCTTCTAAAGAATGCTGCATCATAAAATGTAAGTTTTGTCAACTCTCACAAGATTAACCCATTAGCACTCACACAATATTAAACGTAATATGCGCCTTGGAAATTCACATGATTTTCGGCCGCAATCCCCGGATAACTTTGGTTGTGATTATTTTCTTGTTTTACAAGTTGAGTTTAATTTGTAGAGGATGAATTTATCTCTTGAATGTTTATCCGAGTTGTTTTGTTTGTGTTACCAAATTAAAGCTCTGAGGTTGGAAACATAAGAGAAATCAATGAAAATTTGAAAACATTGTTTGCGTATGAAGTAAACGTTTGTTACATATGCACACAAGTTCTCTCAACTGTACTGTCATCTCAAAGGGGAAAAAAGATACAAAAGTGATTGAAACTAATCACAACAAACCTTTGAAAATGAATACAAGTGCCTCTGTTACCTACAGATAACTTCTGTACATCTTTGAAAAATCCTATCAACTCATGGTATTCCTTGTGTAAAAACACCAATAAGTTTATCGCGATAGAAGCGGAAGGTCGCCATTACTGTGTACATTGGGCGTGTGATACAATGAACGTATGATGCAGTCTGCTCCACACAGAGAAAAAACAGGTACTTTTTGTGCTTCATCTGCATTGGTGATAGGAGTTCCGACCTTTTAATCTTTGAAGGTGGATATCGTCATTTTTTCTTATGGGCACCATGTGCTATGATTAGACTATTGTCATGTTGAGATAGCACTGTATCTATGGCCGTTTGCTGCGTTTTAATCGCATGTTTAGAGCTAAAAATACAACTTGTCAAACTTCGAAGGCGTGTGCGGGCAGTATGCGGAGTAATATGCAGGCTGCCTGCAGGCGGTATGCGTGCTAAAGGGTTAAGGCCTCTCATTATGCTCATCCTTGTATTTTTAGAACTAGCCACTTGATGTGTTTCGATGCTCTTTGGATGATTCTCCTGAAGTGCTTATGATATAGCTTTAAAAATGTGTATCACTGACCTCACTTTGGCCGGACAAGTCAAGACCCTGTTTAGGACTTTCTTTTTGCAGGGAATATTGAAACAAGGCAGAAGGAGTACATCATTCCAGGTGGGAAGAAAGGTACAGAAGACACACATAAAGGTCACACAACCCACATCCTAGCACTCGCAATCTCAAGTGATGGTCAGTTCTTAGCATCAGGGTGTCGAAGTAAACTCATACACATATGGAATCCGAGCAACGGGGAACTCTTACACACATTCAGGGGCCACAGGGATACTGTGTCGGTGAGTAGGAACCAATGGCTGGAGTTTCCTTAAGATTGTCTATAATACATTTAGTTTATAACTTAATTGCAAGTAATCAAAATTTCGACCAGCGAGGTATTTGATTTAGCATGTATTTTTTTGTTTATTTGAATGAATTGATTTTACATGTGAGTAGTTACATTGCCAATAGAAAATGCCAAACATGTACATGACTGTAGGCTAGTTATTACATGTGTTAAGTATCATACGGTTTGAGTAATTTTGATTCAAAAATTAATAAGAATGATATTGCGCACTTATCCTGAAAACCGATCAAGGCGCATACAGAAAAAACAGTGACACAAAAGTCATGCTCAGAACAAGTAAAGAGCAGAACAAGCGAAACAAATGGGACCTCAAATTGTTCAAAGATGTTGTTTTACAAAGTTTGGCTGGGAGCTAATTGCAGGTGCTGCATTGACAAAGACACGTTGACCATAGAGAGGTTTTGAATCTTTGTTGTGCTAACATACATGTATGTATGAGGTTAAAGATCTTCAGAACCTGATCAGGGCTGAATTTCATGGCTCTGCTTACATGGCTTACCACAGAATTCTGCGCTTGGTGTCACAATTCTTTGCTTACAGGGGCACGTGCCAAACTTCTGTGCTAGAAAGGCTAGTAAAGTGGAGTATGCACAAGCACAAATTCCTTGCTAACCTTTCAAATATGCTCGACATAAGTGCGGAATTCCCTGCTTCCTTAAGCACAGATTGTGTGCTTATGGTAAGCAGAGCCATGAAATCGGACCCTGATTGTTGAGGGAGATGAGCCCATGGAGGTACTGAGGAGCGTAGCCATGTAGTATGTTGAATACGAGGAGGCAACCCTTGAAACAGATCCTTATAGAGATCGGAACTCAATGTAGTTCTCGGAAAACAGGAGAGATGTGGTTGTGTTTACCACATTGGACAACAACTCAAGCAGCATTACTCTGGACACATTGCATATGGAAGTAGCTGGAAGACCAACCATTAGTGCATTACAACTGTCCAGACGTGAGGAAACAAAAGCATGGATGACCTTTTCTGCCGTTTCTAGTGAAAGGTTGCAGGTCCTGCTTATATAACGTAGATGAAAGTTTGCACATGGATGAAATTTGTATACATCCAGGACTGAAAAAGATAAATGCAGCTGTCCATCTAGATGAATTACGTATGTTGAAGTGTGGACACCAGGTGAAAAGGACATTTAAAGCTAAGTGTCACCAGCATAAAAGTGGAAGTCCTGGATGTTGTGGTTGTGATGTTTGGCAATATCACCCAAAATGGTGGTGTGTGTATCGTAAAGAGAACAGGATCCAGGACAGTGCCCTGTGGAACTCCGCAATCAAGGGCCTGATAGTCAGATTTAGTATTACCAATGGACACAATTTGAGCTCTATGTAAATGCAGCATTGATATGAGGTATATCATCAATTGAAACAGATTCAAATCTTGTCATGCTGGCAGAAACAGTTATGACAGCATGAATCGATGAATCACAAAGTCTCTTGATCTTTTAAGGAAAGAAGACGCTACAATTCTTTGCGAGATCCAAATTTCTGCTCTCATTGCCATGTAGACTGTCCAAGTGAATATTGAAATCACCAGAGAGTAGAAAATCATCATTTCAAGGAGCAAGGGCCTCCGTAATAAATGATAAGTCATCTAAAAACATTCCCTTAATTCATGTAATTGGGCCTTTTTTAGACAATGGGGAGAGGTTATATCACATTTAATCTTCAAGTTCTGGCAAGGAAGCTGTACAAAGAGTTAAGATTGATCCTAAGTGCAAATCGATCTTAATAGCTAAGCAAGTCTAATGTCACAATACAAATCACTATGGCAATACTGACAACTCATCTTAAGATGAATCTTTGTGCTTTGTGAAATTGACCCCAGCACATTTAGAGCTATACGTTTTTGGAGATGATGGCAATACCCAATCAATTAATATCCCTGAAAGTTGCAGAGTGTGTTTGAGACGTCTGTGCAGAATGCTTTGCTCACTATTCTTAAACATTAACTTCTTTCTAGTCTCAGTACTAAACATGTTTTGTTTTCAGGGTTTAACATTTAGGAAAGGAACACACACATTGTACAGTGCTTCACATGATCGAACAGCCAAAGTATGGAATGTTGATGAGATGGCCTATGTGGAGACATTGTAAGTACTGTAGTTCATAACTACATGAACTAGCCAGGTTGGGGTCCATTATTGACCTTGAACATTCATTGAACAGCAGTCCATTTAGAATAATTGGTCAGTTATCTTGAGTTTTTTTCATATGCAAATAAGAATATTTTGTGTTAACCTTTGGTTATATTTTGATACTTAAACAACACCGGCAGGATTAGTTTGCAAAATTTCTGGAATATTTGTACTGTTGAGAAAATTTTTGTAAAACCAAATAATATTTTTTATCCCTATGCAAATTTAGCATTTATTAACATCTATTAAATATCATTGTTATAATAAAACCATTACTTACCAAGGTAAATATAAAAAATGTATGTATTATAAAAAAATATAAAAATCTGAGATTCTTTTTCTCTTTCTCAAGAACAAGTCATTGTGGCTGTTGTTAACTATGAATGACACTTGGTCATAAGCCATGGCTGATAATCGACCATGGCATGCTGGAATCTTGGACTTACTCCCATTTTTAATAAAATAGTGGCAGCCTAATGATCTCTTGTAATCATTGTTTGTCCAACAAAAGGACAAAGTTCTGAAATTGGGGATTACACAACAACCACTGCGAAAAGAGGATATTTGAAGCGTGAAATTTCAGTACCCATTGTCTTTTTTTCTTATGGGGCAAATGAAGTTTAACATGATGAGTGCATGCACTGTGCATTCAACACAATGGAATGTCTTGGCATGTTTACATGTCAGCCGCAGGTATCCTTGGTTTCCGGCTGTAAGTGGTTAAGCCTTTTATTAGGGTGTCATGGTAGAGCAGTTTAGAGCATCAAATTCAAGTTCTGGTTTTTAAGTCATCGGGCTGTGGATTTGAATCCCGGTCAAGACACTTGTGTCCTTGAACAAGATGCTTCACTATAATTGGGGGTATAAATGTGTACCTGCGAGGGTACAGTTTGATATTATGTTTGAAAAAGCATTTTGAACGCCACGGCCGCCTGGGGCTGTATTCTTCCCTGGGAGCTGAGAAAGATTAATGGAATATTACTGGCCCAATAGCTAGGGGACTAATGTAAAGCGCACTGATATGTTATTGTAAAATGCGTTATATAAAAACTTGTTGTTACTATTATTATTAACAGTTAACACACTCATCTACTATTTTTGCATAAAAAAACAAACATTTCAATTTTCTTGAGATAGATTTGGTCATCAAGACAGCATCACAGCCATCGATAGTTTATCTCGAGAAAGAGCGATCACGTCAGGAGGGCGGGATAATTCAATACGTGTATGGAAAATTATTGAAGAGTCACAACTGGTGTATAATACTCAAGGGTGAGTTAGGGTTACCATAAACTCGGACGGGGATGAAAAAATTGCGTTAAAGGAGTGGGGGCAGGAAAAAAGAGTAGCGGTCATGTCATTGTCAGTACAGAAATGTTGCATTTTGAAAAAAAGCTGTATGTGCTATGCATGTATGATGTGAGATACAAAGCTGCTTTGTACTTTTAGCCGACGTTAGCCAATAACACTTTTCAAGATACCCTGTCAGCATATGACTCAATCATACTCACCAACCAGAACAAGCTAGGTTTCAATCAAATTTTTCTCAATTCAACTTATAAAGTGACCTTGCCAAATCAATCACAATTTCTTCCCGGCTTTAAGCATGTTAAGACTTGTTCCCCTCCTGAACGCCAAACACTCTCCCGTACTGGACTAAGAAACTCACCATATTCACTTGCCCCAAATGAGAACTCAAAGATATAAAATGTCTAGTGTTCAACTGAGACTGTTAAATAATAAACTGTAAATAATTGAGGATATACTTTCTCATTAAGTATCTATAAAAGCAAGTCAATATTGTTAAAATTGGGATTATTTGGGGTTGCAGGTTGGGTCACTTGTAGTACAGCATATCATTACCTTTTTACTTCTGCTAACATTGCTATGGTTGTGAGGTCCAATTTCAATCAAGTTGCTTGCCTAAATTTTGTCAGATTCAATTTTAGTCATCAGCAACTTTTTTGTACGATGCTTTTTGTGCTATTCGTATCTAGCTCTACTATTTGATCTCCTTTTTTGTTGTTTGTTTGTTTGTTAAGTATAAAACAAAAATAGGTTTCATCGCTTTACAGGTTTAGTTTTTAATAATGTTAGCTTACAATTTTAGTCTTTTTTACTTCTGTCGTGTAATTTTTATTTGAATAATAAATCTAAATGAATGAATGAATGAATGATTGAATGAATGAATGAATTTCAAGAAGTAGGGCCACATCTCAGCACCTGGTGATCTGTGAAACGATTATTTCAAAGTCGTTAGCTTTTTGTTTTTTAAGCAAGAAGGTTTCATGATGTTAAATTGGTAAACTTTAAGTTGGTTATGGTATCCATTCCAAAAGTTATTGTCTTTGTCTTTTTTTTTATTGCTTGAAAGTTGTAATTTTTGTGTTGAACAAAGACAAATTTATCAGAACAGGATTTGAACCAGCAACCTCCGGATTAACATGGCGGCGCTCTACCAATTGAGCTATGTGAGCCCCAATGTTGGTGGTCTCCTTATTTTGTCAGGGGTGCCATCCAGAAGCTGTTCAATCTCAAGCTATTGTATATCCAGGGAACACACATTGGTGCAACCTGGGAAGCGGCAGTGCAGGGATCACCTTGATGGGATGTAACTTGTTTTTATCCGTGTGAAATAGAGATTAATAGGATAAAACATTTTTTCCCCTTTATGGGAACCATTGTCTACAAGCTTTGCTTCGTACTGGATCCTTCTGCATATGAAACTTTCTGTGATTTACTTTCTTTGGTTAACTATTGTTGAACAAATAAACCTAAAACCTGAATCAAGTAATAAACCACAAGGGAAACTGACTGGATAAATCTTAATTGAATCTTTTGGTAGACTTTGGTAGCCTTCTGAATACCATGCTTCATGACCGCTTGTTCATGTTGAGTGATGTTGGCACTGTTAAGAGCTTAATGAATACTAAATATAATTTTGTTTTGTGTGTACAGGGGTTCAGTAGACTGTGTCAAGCTAATAAATGAGGAGCATTTCATCAGTGGAAGTGACAATGGGTAAGATGCTATAGTTTTTGTTTATACATGAAAGTTTATCACATAATAAAGATTTTGGTTGCTGTGTTCTCCTGCTTAGGACACAAGCCTTGGCTTATTGGACAACCTCTTTACTACATCCTGCTGTGGATCATTTGTCATTGGCAATGGCCACATGTACTTTTTGCTTCTATTGTACTATTTACTATTTAGTTTGTTTTCCAATGGCCCTGTCTGTTGTTATTGTGAGTATGGAAATAATTGTATTATTTAATGGAATTAACATCATTTAAGAAAATATGTGACACCTCACATCAAAATCAGAAACTTCCCAGAAATGATGAAATGACACTAAAAGTGAAGACAATCAAACATCAGCCTTGATATCAACGTGGTATGGTCTGAAACATTATATATGTATTATACATGATTGAAGTAAAACAAGCAGACAATAAAATAAAAAAGGAATGTCACAGCCTCGGAAAACTATTTTATTACCAAAACATAACTAAGGAGGATTTTGAGAAAATTATATTGGATATTCAATCACACACAAAAAAAGAGCTTGAGACACACCATATCCAAACCATTGTTGGGCATACATGTATAACATGCCAAACCAACAATAAATTGGCATCCCTGACAACTTTTCATTTTGGGTACACTCACCCCAACCTTCCTTTGGCACCATCCTCAAATGACTCAATTTACCTGTGTGTACACCTGACCCCCAACAATGTGGGTACACAAGTCCAAATGCAATACAAAAAACACTCATAACAGTAATGCCTGAAATTATACAAAGTTTTAACCCATCAAGTACAGAAATTGTGAAGTTCCACAATGGCCCATGCGCTCGGAATTAGCTCCTGTGGTACATCAGATCGCTATCACAACATATTATAACAATATTGTAGCTATAATATAGCTGTTATATAAAAAATGTGAGCTTATTCAAAGAGGTGCTCAAGGTTGAAGAAACAGTTGGCCTGAAAAGTACATTTAATTGAAACTATAGCCCAAACCTGAAAAAACTGTGTGAATCCTGTAAACACACCAAAACAAGGCAAATAGAAATAGCTCACTGGCAGTAAAAAAGTGTGTAAGTGGTGGGAAATAAATTCAAATGTGTATACTTTTTTAGGCTTTGCATGGTGAGGTATCAATATATATTCGGTTTGCGGTAACACCATGTGTATATCTACTAGCTGTGTAGATTGGTTCTTCTGAAAGGAGAGAGTGGTTGGAGGGAACAGGGCTATTGTGTGGGTTGCCCATTGTGCAACAATGGGCAACCAATCAGAGCAGTGACTGACTATACACTGAAACCTCTGAACCCCTATATATAGACAAACATGTCTCACACTCTTTAGTCTCCTGACGATGACTAGAGCAAGCTAGACGAAGCGTTGAGACCAAATTAAGAACTCACTCCGCGGCAGTGAAGTTTATAACGAGAAGTCCCCTCGATCCGATCCACAAAGCTAAAGTAGTAGTCCATGCCGATTTCCTACCCTCCGCCCAGGTAGTAACTAATAAGCTGGACAGTTCTTTTCAGAACTAAGTAGTCTCCCGAAGTAGTCTCCCGATTCCAAATCTACTCCGCGGCAGTAGAATTAAAAGCAAGACCTAGTTCTCAAAGAACAAATCTACACAGCTAGTAGATATACACATGGTGTTACCGCAAACCGAATATATATAAATTAAAATGTGTCCCGAAATTATAGGGATGCCAATTCATGCTGAAAGGCAGTGACAAAGTGAACCCCAAAACATTCCGTCCCCAGGAATGTGAGGATGGTATCCATTGGCCATATGTTGCCAACACCGCACACCTTATTGGCTAGCTGTATAAACAACATTTGCATGAAGAGCATCGTAAAATAATTTAACTATTTACCCGCCAAAAGATATTTAGTTACCAATCTTTTAAAAACCTATGTGTGGCATCACTGGATGGTGAATGCCCCGCCCCCTAAGCTAGTGAAGTTTTATCTGCACTGGGCAACGCGTTTCACTCTTGCCCTGTGTATAAAGTATTTTATTGTTAATGGATAAAATGTGCTATGTTGAGTAAACTTTTGTATTAAATAGGCCCTAATTAGGTATAAATTGAAAGCTCTTATTTAATTTTTTTTCATTAGCAAGTAAACCCCGATTTGAGTTTTGACAAGAAGTGCCTAGCTTTTGCATGGAGCGTGACATAATGCTGGAGGATGGATGCGATATTGCGCAGTCTTGATGGCTGTTAATATTGGAACTCATCCATGTTTTTTTTGGGTTGTTCCTTTTCCAAAAACTTTAGAGTGCAAAAGAAATGCAAAGTTTACACATTGGTGACTCTAAATTCAATTTACATGAATGTATGATACATTATGCTAATACAAACAAATCCTTAGACTACTAAAATTTATCTTCAAAGTAAAAGAAGAGAAAAATCAACGAACAACAACACGACGATTACAGCATCTGCAGTTAACTAAGAGGCAGGCAGCAGTGCGAACTCTGTGTGGTACAATAAAGACACACCAAAACACTGCCAAAAATCCAAAATCCAACTTATTTTCTTAAGGTCCTACACTAACTGTTTTCCTTTTATGGGAAGAACAAAAATTGTTCTTTTATATATCTAAGAATGAAGAAAATCTGCAAATTTTCACCAATCAATATGGGTACTTTTTTCAAAATTTGCAAACAGAATGTAATCAGGGTACACTGCCTGTTTATATTTGACAGTGATGTATGCGTTTACATTTAGTGCACAGTGGTGATGCATACACACACGGACTAATATACACAATGATGAGGCACACATTCTCAAAAATGCATCCTTGTGGAGCATTCTTTTGTTCTTTCCTTTGTCCCTGCACTTAACAGTTTCCCATAGACTTTGTACACAAATTTCCTTGTGGAGCAACACGGTCTGTAGAATTTCCATGTGGAGTCCTTTTATTTTCCATAAGGTACCGAAAATGAGCACAAATACACCCAGGTCTATGTTCCAGTCAATCTGTGGACATTCCTTTGTTCTGTGCACTTAAGAAAATCCTATGCTTCAACACTGTAAAAGCACCGTCTGGGTGTGTGTAAGTCCACATAGTATTTCAAGGCCCTACAGTATGTGGACCTCTTTTGATCTCAGGTCCACACTTTGTAAGTGTGTTAAAACACAGTGTACGGTTCTGCACGAGTGTATGGTTGTTATATCATGTACGTGAAAGAGTGAAGTATCTCTGCATAGTCTAGCAGCACGTTCCTGATTGAAAATGTACCAATGTTGGTGCCTGTGATGGCATGCTTAGACTGTGCCAGTGAAGTTTAAGCTTTCTGAAATCAAGACTGTTGATGTCATTATATGTTAAAGTGCCCTCTAACAACAGGTTCAGTTTCCATACTTAAGTTAACATTCTCGCATTGTAATTAAATGGGACTGTAATTGGTAAACAAACTATATTACGTCACCATGACATTATACATTTCTTGGTCGTTCATCTTGATATACTCCAAACCCCCATGTTTTTTATTCCACAAACGTATTTCTAGTCGTTATTGTTTTTACATTTTTGGGGGGTGGTAATCACATATTTTTTGTTATAGTTACACACAACATATCATTGAGCAGTAGCAAGTGATTATTTTTGATAGTCGAATGCTTAAATAAACCTTTTCATACTTCCTTCCTAGTTTGTGCTTTTAATTAATCATTGTCATTTGTCACAGTTCAATTTCATTATGGAGTGTCTTAAAGAAGAAACCAACAGCTGTTGTAAAAAATGCTCACTCGCCAAAGTATGACAATATCAGTAGCAATGTCTCAGAATCGATGGAAACTGTCATCTCACATGAGGAGAACTGGATCTCATCAGTAGCAGCTTTACATAGTTCCGATCTGGTGGCT
The DNA here is from genome assembly GCA_010994315.2 of Pisaster ochraceus. Taxonomy (NCBI): domain Eukaryota; kingdom Metazoa; phylum Echinodermata; class Asteroidea; order Forcipulatida; family Asteriidae; genus Pisaster; species Pisaster ochraceus. Next base: position 5,094 of record CM021527.1, on the reverse strand, counting down.
TCTGGTAAGTGTTTTAGATCAGAAAGGAAGTTGGTTAGACAACTTTATTGAACATGAGCTTCATGGGATTCTTAAAGATTACCACGTTCTCTTTTGAAAGAAATGGTGAAAACAAACATCCAACTTTTTATAGAAGAGAACAAACCAACTGCCACAATTTAGAAAAGAGCCAACTTCACCTTGCTCTTTTTAGAAGAGAACCAGCCACCTTGCTCTTTTTAGAAGAGAGAACCAACCAACTTGCTCTTTTTAGAGAACAACAAATCACCTGGCCCTTTTTAGAAGAGGAAAAACCAACTTGCTCTTTTTCCATGAGAACAAACCATCTGCAAATTTTTTTGGAGCCAAGTGCTTAAGTGCTGCTCTGTTTAACACAGTATCTGAGGATAAATTGTGGCTAAAACATTGAATATTGTACTTTAGCTAGAGCATCATAAGCTTCATCAGCTTATTGAAAAGGAGTATTTCTTACACAGTGACTCCAACTGATAAACTGAGCCTTAGTCTACGGCAAGGTTTTGAAAAATTGTTTGTTGCTGTAGCTTGGTTTATGCTTCACTTAAACTGCTAGAGTAAAGCGAATTTCCCGAAATAATAATACAGTGCTTTATATAACTGGTAAGGTGGCTGAGCGTTTTAGCTTGCCGGACTCAAGTTTTGATGTTCTGATCAGCTTAGTGTCAACTTGTGTCTTTTTGAAAGACCCTTAACCATTTTTGCCTAATAGTTCTTCAGATGGGACAGAAAAGGCCTTGGTTCTGTGCATTGTATAATGCAAACCAGTGCACCTTGATGCAAACAATCTGCAGCTAACCATGCCAGAATCACCTTTTCTTTATGATAAGTGTGCTGGGTTATTTTATATGCATTACACAACGCATGACACTTACAGATGTTTTTGACGTCTCATATGAAGATTGAAGCAATGACCTTTCAAGTATCTTGCTCAAGGACTCAAGCAGCAGAACCGGATCATTCCATTTTGTTGATCAAAACCAGACCTTGAGTTTGTGCACTAGACTGCTCAGCAACAACAGGGTATGTGTCACAATGAGAACCGGAACACACTCTGACGGACAACACCAGAACTTGAGTTCATGTACTGAACTGCTCAGCATAAACAGGATTTTTGTCACAATGAAAACAGGCTAGTTAGTGTCAGGAACATTTTCTTTGTATTCACTCCCATTTTATGAACCAGGCTTAAGCTGCTGCTGGAGCTGAAGCCAAGTTTTCGATGTTAAGAAAGGTTCCAAGTGTAATTGTAAAAATATTTTTGTTTTTTGGACCAGCAGGTTCTAAAGATTCCAAGATTCGTTTGTGGCAGTGTTCTGAAGGGTTCCGATCTCTCATTCCCCTCGGTGTCATTGATGTTGTAAGTTCACTTAAGGCCTATGGTTTTGAATAATATGTACTTTGGTGGTGAATGCAGCTACACAGTACACCTATACATGTGTAATGGTAATACCATAAGAGTGGGGACAGTAGAACAAAGGAATACAAAAGGGACAATGCTGTCCTCACATTGGAATCCTTTGTATTTTTGTGTCCTCACATTTTTTCGTGCACTAAGTCTATGGAGAGTGTTAAGTTAGAGGGACAAAGGAAAGTCCTCACATAGATAGCAATAAATTGATGTCTGTACTCACATAGTACACATATACATGTGTAGCTGTCACCACTATCCACAATAATATATAAAAAGAATTAATGAGTGATGACCCCG
>CM021526.1:31432334-31470538 GCA_010994315.2 Pisaster ochraceus | reverse complement strand
AAGCAGCTCTATGAAATCGGGCCCTGGTTTGAGAGAGATGTTTGTGTGATACATATATCTCTTCTCCAGTAATTCATGTTGCGATAACGTTAGCAAAATAAACGTCACTAATCAAGAATAGTTTCGGATCAAAATGGCCGACAGACAGTGAGCTGTTTAAACCAAGACCACGGCAACGTTATTGCAAACATTGCCGTGGTCTTGGCCTTGGTGCCCTTTCAAAAGTTTCCAATATAGAAGTTTTGTCCAATGGAAGTGTCCTTTGCAAAACGAAAGGGCAATGCCCACTTAAAGATGAAATTCCAGGCCTAAAAATAAGGGGACAAATAGTGACTCGTTCTGAAATGGCAGCTTCAGACCTAATTTTCACGCTGTTGTTATGGTGCCTTTAGGTGTAATAGGAGACAAGGTACTCGACTGATGGAGATGGAATGCCAATGATGAATGAGTGAATGAGTTCACCAGGAAAGAGAGGACAAATCTTCTGGTGCTTTCGTGGACGTCACAATATGAAATGAACAGTTTTGTGCAGTTCTAGTGTGCTTATTTCCACCGGGTTATTGAGAGACAAAACAGGCATGACACCGTAGGTCATAACCACCCCCCCCCTCAAAAAACAAACAAACAAACAAACAAACAAACGTCAATAAATCATTCAATGGGTTGTGATTATATCTGCTGTCTCAGTCGGACAAAGAGTTGGCCTTCTAGTGGACGAACTTTGATCTCGAGAAAATGCTCGTTTGTGTGATATCGAGTATTCTTAAAACGATCACTCCGCTATTTATATTGAGATATTGGGCTGCATGAGTCCAATGTGACATTGATTACAAAGGTCATTTCATTTTGCTACTCGTTATCATGGTTATATTGGCACGTTTTTCCGGTCAATTGAATTTTATAAGTAAGTCGTGTGTTTGATGGCAAAATATATTGACTTTTCAAAAGGGGAAGGGTGGCTTAGCAATTCCTCGTTATCACAAAGTCATCGTATAAGAAGTCCTACAGAAACAAAAATAGCCAAGGCTCTAATCTAATATCTCTTATCTTAATTCTTATTTAATGATAAAAGAAAAATTTAAAAGTAGAGTGAAAGGCCCTTTAAAAATATAAAAACGAGGTGTATTATGTGAAGCAAAATCTGTAGTTTAGAAATCATGTTCGAGTTTCTGGTATTTGCCTTTTTCATTCCAGCAGTCTGTTTTCATAGCGATGTATTCATGCATAGGCCTACCTGAGAGTTCACAACACAGACATGACAAAAAAGGGTGATTTTTTTTATTTAAAAGCAATACACTAAAAAAATCATCACAAGAGTATGCAGAAAATAATTAAGTTTATGAGAATGCTACGAGGTGGCTCGCGACCATTAAGCTAATTACGACACCGGTATAATGTAATAAATATATAACTAACTGTCAAATAACGTACCGGTAACACACGTAGGCCTATAACACAAATTAATAGTATAAGTTTAGAAGAACACAGCAACATTTATTTTGCTTAGATAAAAAATAAACTCAAACACACTTACTCAGCTCTAGGAGGGCCTGGGATATGAGAATATCTGCTGTGTTGGTACGCAATATATATCACAGCCGCAATGACCACACACAATGTGATCGCCAAACTTCCGACAGTTACACCCGTCAAGATTCCAAGTACGGACGCCATGATTTCTCTTCAACAGTCTCTCAAGATAAAAGGATATAGTTGTGTCCCATCATTTCCCATCATTTCCCATCATGAGTCTAACTTCAGTTTGCTAAAGGTCGAAAGGTACAAAGGTTTTCTTTTTCACTGAACTTTGAGGGCGACGTTTCCATCATTGGATAGCTTTTAAACACACTGCAGTAACGTTGACCTCACTTGGCTTATTTCTATATTGAGTTCATGACGCCAACGGCTTCCAAAATTAAGTGTGTAATATCACAATAGAGGTCGCTATCTTCTAGATTTGTGTTGGTCATCGTGAAAATGGTTAAAAATACATATATACTGTGGAATAATGGTGCGTTGATATGTTATTCCGAGTGCTGCAGCTGCTATAGGCGAGAACGCCCTCAATCCTATTGGCACAGTCTAGCTGTTTGAATGTGACGTATTCCATCATAAGCCACGCCCATTTCAAATAAACTGCTACACTGATTCCCAGAAGCTCATAGGGGTTGCATTGACTAGTTTTCCTTTGATGGTTTTTTCAAGAAATGTTAAACATTCAACTTGGCTTTTACATACGTTCTTCAAAGACTAAGGTCTTTTCGGAATTAAGAGTTTCTGTCACAAAACAAATGTGAGAGGAAAGACTAGAATGTTTTGGTAGAATCTGGGACCGAAGGGAGTAAAAACTATGGACGTACAGATACGCACGCGTTGCCGCCATGACTTATAGTGTTTGGATGGACACAGTTCACCTGACCGCATCACCTCAATAAATCTTGGTTGCACCAATTTGGGAGTCAGTTCCGCTCTCTGTTATACTTTTGTAGAGCTGAAGGAATCATTCATGATTATGTAAAATTCAAGGATTGAAAAACATATGCTTTCTGCGAGGACTCAGAGAAAGACAAACAACAAATCTTATTAAATTAAGTTATTTTAATGTTCGAATGGTTTTTGCACGGGGAAATCCTGGGAATGTGGAAATGTACTCCCAGACCCAAATTTTGGGAAAGGAGATCGTTCAAGTCAAAGAACCATCTCACAATTACAAAAACTCATATCTTTCTCGTCTGTGAAAAAAAATTGATACACATTGAAAAGCAAAATATACCGTAACACGAGCCAGAATGAAGGGCTCATATAAATGCATGCATAGTTTGAACATTGATCTCTATTTAGTTTGAACTTTATGATGTCTGTCTAATGGGAACAGTATAAAGGTACCGTTTGTACTGAAATGTGCTGTAAAAACGTCCAGGTAATAGACCGTGTAAGGTCTCGCGCGTGTTCGAGCCTGTTTGGGACCACTTTGGTCCCACGTATTGCCTTAACGCGTGAAGGAAACAAACTCGCGCACATTAATGGGTCCCAGTGACCGAACACGCGCGAGACTTGAACTGCAGTCTGTTACAGATTTCACATAAGTACATGTAATGTAGTTTTAACACTCTAATAAGTGTGTACATTACCAATGGCAGCCGAGCATTTTAGCATCTAGCCTATACGGTATGCCCTGAAGGCGGATCTATTATTTTGGTAAAGCTGTTGAATACTCATATTTTTAGAGACTTTATTTAAAAATATTATTTCCTTTTTCAATAAATCTTAAATTTCATGGGTTTTTTGTAATTGGTCAGTAGCGCTGTATTCTGTTTATTCTCCTTACACATAGTTGTGAATAAATGAGGATGCACTTTAACCAAAAAAAATTGACTTCTGGCAATCTTGGTTTCAGGCTCTAAGTGTCAACACTAACCTCAGTATACAGAGGTCCCTGCAAGAAGAGGGAAAGTTATAGGTTAAACCTTAGTCTGTCACCTTCTTTCCAATTGTGTGGGACATTATTAACCTGTAAGAAGTACGATACAAAACATCAAAAACCTGAAAAGTTGTTCTTTCAAAAACTGTTACAAAATCCATTTTGCCTGACCACGTTTAAGGAGACTAATTTGCAGGCCAAAGTCTACCATTTTCACACATTACTGGAATCACAGAATCTAAGGTGAAGACAACAACTGAAGACACTACCCCCCCCCCCTTTTTGTTGTTGTTGAATAATCACAAAATACTAGTAATGTGTTTTAAAACCCCAACCGTATGATTATGGTAATCATGCTAGTGCACCAATTGCGCTCAGCGAAGTGTGGCACACCAGAGACGTTATGAATAGCGCCCTCTTTTGCTATTGTATTCCACCTCTCGTATCCTCACATAGCCACCTGTCACGTATATTTTGCAGAATAATGTGGGTTAATGTGCCACTATGTTTATCTTAGGTTTGCGTCAATTACAGGGCTGTTAGGAAGGTGTTGGTTCTAACACGTTGGGCGTAAACAATCAGCGTGAAATGAGCAACCTACCACCGCCAGGTGTGATGGTTGAAAGGTGAATCATAGACCTACTAGAACATTATGGTTTCGCCACCGAAGCTCAGCTGAAGAGTAGTACAATGGTAGTACTATTGTAGAACTTCAGCGCCGTACACAATTTCAATAATATCATTTTCATACTCTTTTGATCTACTCTAACTGACATAATTTCAAGTAATTTCTGTAATTTGTGCAAGCCTGATTTCCTACACAATCGTTCAGGCTCGAAATACAGATTTCTGACTGCCACTAATGGAGGCTTAATAATAAAACAGTTGTTTACAAAAGGGTTGGTTTGTTCATAGTATAAGGTGTTTGTCATATCAAGATGAGAGAAAAGGGAATAAAATAGTTCAACAAGTCACTAAGCATTTCTACGGTCGAGAGAAGCGGATTGTTTAGTATAGTAGCAATCATTTGATGTTTTATAGTAGCCATCATTTGATGTTACTGGGAACAAACATAACCAGTGATAAGGCCAAGTCTTGATGTGAATTTTTTTCTGACAGTGGCATAGGAGGGGTGGGTTCCAGGTACAACCTGATCCCCCTGCCTGCCCGCCGCAGCCACCAGCTGATCAAATCATGAAGCAATTCGGTTGTTGAGTGTTCTCAGCCAAGTGTCAGACTTCAAAAGCTAACAAGGACCAATGGTATGTACATTGGATTTCTTTGAGTACTGCCAGCGTATATAGATCGAAGGTAAAGACAATCTTACGCCTATCAGCACGGGAGGAGGGTTATACATTTTAAATTGTATCGCTAAAGGTCATAACCATCACCAACAGGGTCTATGATGTTACCATGACAACCGTTTACGTTTACCTTTGTATCTTAGTTTTTATTATATGAGTAAACTAAACTATTACCCATATATATTCCCTTTTGTGAATCTGCATTATCAGGTAAAAATTTCAAATGCATTATTAAAAATGGCCGCCAAAATGACGGCCATATTGGACTTTTGGTGTTTGTATTTCCAAATGGGCCACAACTACATTACGGACATTTCAACCGAGATTGAAAATGTTAGTTTCTAACTCTTCAGGTCAAGTATGTATACAAAGGTGTCGTATGGTCATCTCAGTGACTTTTCAGGTCCATTATGGCCGCGAAAGCTTCAAGCAATACTGGATTTTGGTTTGACAGTGAAATTGGTAGACAATTAGCCTCCTCAACGAAGACCTCAAAACAAAACAAATTATGTTGTTGTATTCCTTGCGTCATAACCAAGATATCTGGCAAGTTTTAGAAACATTTGGGCAAAAAACAACCAGTTTGAAAGAGTCCAACCAGAAGTGTACGATGGTTTGAGCCATGTAAATCTAAATTATCAAGCATGTGTTCATAACGGGGGAAAGTTCGTAAATTGACAACAAAATGAGGCGTTTCTGAAATAATTTCGCCTGACATAAACAATTCAATTTAGTTTGTAAACATTTCTAAAGGGGAGTTTTTTAAAGCTGAGATCTCTAGCATCTTGTCCTGAAAAAAATGCTCAAGTTGCACAAGACATCATCAGGAAGCTAAAAGTTTACCCTGGCTCCATGACCCTAAGGGTTTGCAAATCTGCCCATGAATTGATCTACCCCTTATTTAATTTTTTTTGTTAGACCCATTGTTGTTCAGAACGAACATCATCATTGTTTGTAAGGGGCGTCATTATAAAGGCATATGGATAAAGGTTATCGCGCTTCATGGTTGATGACTAGGTCGTTATGTCAAAGTACTTTATTGTCTATAGCGTTTATATTTTCAAGCTACAATCATCCTCGTTCCGATAATAAAAAGAGAAAATACATCACGAAGTAGCTTAGTTTTTCCATGGTAAGTTAAACAGAGTAGTAACGGCAAACTGTTGTCCGTTACACCATAGAGAAACACAGAACCATCATTAGTAATTGACTACAACTCCTAAGCTAAATGCTTTTTCCGTCAGCCATCCAAACCCACAGGCTTTACCAAACTACGAACTGATGGTCGGAAATCGATATACAGGTTTCACAGTAAAGTCATGGTTTTAATGAGCGCCTTAATAACAATTAATCCATGAATGGGTCTTGTGCGCTTTTAGTGCGAGTAATACCCCCTCGTTTCCAGTATTTGTTTCCGAACAAAAGACGTTGGCGAGTCTCACTCTAGATGTAATGGGTTATGAATAGTAAGAGATACCTTGACAGGATGCCAGTACTTTGTCTGATGGGATCCAATTGGGTGTTTCTAAAAGCAGTTGAACCAAGTTTTCAAGTGTTGTCTATACACTGTCTTGATAGAATTCATCAGTAGCCCAATCGGATCATCACTTTGACGGAATGCCAATGTAAAAGGCCGGGGTCCTGATGGGCTAAGCAGTCAGTCAGACCTAACAATACAATCGTCAGGCCAAGAGTCCAACTATAATAGCCATTAAACAAACACTTATCCGGGCTGACAACGCTTCAAACACGCTAAATTGGCAGTACGGGTGCAGATTTTCTGTATGTTATCGTAAATGACTGCGAAAAATTAACATGATAATACACACGTGTTAAAGGATTGCTTGCTGGCTGTACGTATACTTTGTCAACAGCGAAGCGAGACACCTCCAGAGTGATCATTCATGTACCGGTGGTATTCAAGTCGAGGCCACGTACCAGACCCACACGGCTACCGCTACCGCAACTATTTACTTCAAAGTGCATTGCAAGTAATCGACCAATCACATCCCACTGACGGACTACTTATTTTGCTTGGCATGAAATAACCGCACGATTTGACGGACCATAGAGCAAGGACGGACACACACCAGTTCGGTCTATACACGCTGAAGCCACAAAACCAACTACTCTCCACCATCAATACCTTATGGCAGACATCCGTGAATTAACATAGCCACCTTATTCAAAGATTCCACCTTTACATTGGTATTTTACAGTGATTCATTCCAGCACAGAGTTGACAGCGAGACGAGGGCCAGGAATTACCCGTTTTATCGGCACAGTAACGTACGCAATGACTGGACATTTGATCGTTGTATACAAATGCGTATGTACCTCTCCATCAATCTCAATCTGAACCAAACCAACTGGACTTTAACAACCCTAGAAGAAAAGATCTTGTCATCTCAATTACACTAGACGATACATCATCGTAAACCCTGCTGCAGAACCTCCCCATAAGGATAATACCGTGAGACTGAGACTGCTCAGACAATAATCGGCTGGACAGCATGGCTACTGCAAGACTGTTCGTTAGTCGTATTGCTTTGGTACTGTTTGTGGCTCATTTCCAGCAATCGTTGGCTACAAGGGTGAGTTTCTACAAAATGCTATTTGGTGTGCACGATATTATTAGCATCGATTCAATTTGTACTTATTTCAGTGTCATTTTCAGACAACAATCAGATAAACTTATCCATGCATTCATTGTAAAACTTTTGGATCAGCTTTCATAACGACGGTAAGCATACTATTAACTTTTCTTAATTAAACTAAAAACAACATATCTACTCAGTAGTAGTAAACTTGATGGGTGTACACAGTCACCCCCTACTGCTTTACTTTCTGATAAATTTTGAGAAACTTTAACCTCCGATTAAAAAAGTTTTTCGATTCTGAGCAGATGGTAACACATTAGCACTAAGCTGTCCAATTTGTTTAAATGCCAAGACTAGAAAGGGACTAATTAATTAAATAATGATTACACTGGTGAACAAGGTAAGGGCTTCACAGTACAAAGTACGAGTGTGAATTACTTAATCTATGAGCAGGTGATTCGTGTTTTAGGAACCACTGAATGGTTCCATACTGTACATGCAAGTCCCTCGTTTCAATAGAAACCATGATTGTTTTGTGCTTGTCAAAGTGGCTGCAATAATACGTAAGCCTTCTGACTTTAATAAAAAGAAGTCACAACAAGATTACGCAGGTCACTGAATAAAGTACAATGATGCGTCATATACAGCACTTGGAGATTAGTTCTCTACATTCCAGTGAAATTTTCTCACTTTGGGTGTTGGCGTCACCTAACCGGCAACCAACTATTCTACACAACTACCTCTTGCATCAGTGAACTAGGCACATTGACGTGAGGTCCTATTTGGGTATGGAGGTCTATCTACGGGTCTTTGATAAGCTGAGCGTCACCAATGAATATACTTTGGAAACAATCTTAAACAGCTGAATTTTAAAAAAAAAATTAAAAGACTACAGCCATGCCATTTTTACCGGCTTTACTCTTTGGATACATCTTTTAAAGTCCACGGTTTTATTGTAGAAGCCAAACATTACAAGTAGTTTTCCCGTCAGCAAGACGTCTGACATACCTGGGCTATGGCTCATCGCCAGTGAGCACGCCTGGCCTGGAGGTAGCTACCATTGTGTGTACCTAGACTAGCCCAGCATGTCTATCAAGAATTCATAATGATCCACAACATTTATACTGCTAATCGTCTCCTGCAGCTGCACACCGTGCGTGAGACGACCATACACCACGAGATTTGACGTGATATATTGAAGACATTAAAACTCGAGTGCTTGCAGATGATAATACGAATGAACTTACACTGCTGCGATCCATAATCATCATCAACAAACAGTTGAAATATACAAGATTGTGTATATTATACATGGATTTTTTGTTGCCGCTTCTATTGTAAAACATCGAATCAAAGTGGCCAACCCACGAGCTAGGGTGCAAGTTAATGCAAAATGATGCACTCTTCCTACACCCCTTCATGGCCTCAAACGCCCCTTTTGATAACAATGTTCCTGTTCCCCCCCCCCCCCTAAACAAAAAATATTGATTGCTTGATTATCGAATCATGGTCGTACAGGCTGCATCAAGATAAAACGAATTAATATATCAAGAATGGTTTTTATAAATAGCACACACAAGTACAGCAAAAAAGGGTAATACAATAATAAAGAAGAAAACAGGACAGGGACACTGGAAAATTGGTTCGCCCACCAGTTTGTCGTTCACGTGGCATTCAGTTGCCAACCAGTTAAACGTAATAAAATAACCGAGTTAGAATAGACCTGTGAAATACTTTTTTGCAAGGCATGCACCATTGGTGGTATGCACCCAAGGGCTACTCTGACAAAAGGACACAATCAGGTTACATCAAGATGTTTATTTTCATCACAATGTCCTTCTTGACTTCTTTCTGGTGACACAAGGGTATGCAAACTTTAAGATCTTGTTAATTCTAATATAAATTGACGGTTAACGGAAGTGTTGTTTCAGTTAGTCACAACTTTGATCTTCTTTTCACTTTAGGGAGTTGGTAAATAATAAGATTCGCTTGAAGAAGAGAGAACATGACCGAAATGTATACATGCTTCTTAGATATCTAATTTAGATGGTAAAACAAGCTTAATAACATTCACGTCCATTATTATTACTTTAATTTTTTCGCTCTTAACGGTGGTCACCACAATCGATTGTGGTTTGCACAAAATTAAACGCTTTGTAATAAATAAAAAAAACTTAGGTTAACCTTTAAATAAGTCAAGCACACTCGGGCGATCTACAGAGGACAGGAAGGGGAGCACCCATATTCCAATGTGTGCCTCACGTGTGTGCTGTTTTTAGGCCTTCAGGGTTAAGCGAAAACAAGGAAACAGCAATTTTATCCCTACTTGTTGAGCATATTTCAAAAAATCAATTTAATTGTATTAAAATATTGATTTTTTAAACAAACGTGACGGGAAAATGGTTGCCATTGCATTTGGTCTAGTAGTTAACAAAAATAATGTGGCAAACCAGTTTGTCCAAACGGACGGCTGTATTCCATCCGCTTGACTTATCTCCGCAATTTGATTTGAAGATAAAAACATTATACTTCAAACAATGATAGTTAATTCTCTCCTTTTTGAGTGTTGTTTAAATGTTTACGTTAACATGGATAATCGGCCAGCAAAGATAAGCTTCAGCAAGATGAAGTCCATCAATCCTGATTCGGTGACTATTCATGCGATATAAAAAAATATAAAAAAATTAGATTTAAAATATCACCATAAAGAGCTATCTGTTTCACTAGAATATTGAAAAACACAATTGCAATAAGTTAAGGTTATAGAAGAAGTTACAATTCCTTTCAAAAGTGTGGTCCCTTTTTGTACCCTGTATGATTGCAAGGTCATTTCAATTCAACTCTCTCGATTTCCAAGATTCTAACCGAGCTCTAACTTGGAGTTCCGTCAATCATGCTCAGTCTGTTTCTTAATATCACTGAATCAGTTATTAAACAGTTTGTTCATAATGGTCAAACAACTGTCGAGTATATTTACGGCAACAACTTTACAACTATCAGTCTTTCCCCCCCAGATGCCTAACATTGTAGAACGTGCCAAAATGAAAAGTTCCTCAACGGAGTTGGTTTCATGGCAAAACATGTACTGCAGACAATATTGAATGAAAGTCAATTCTGCAAATGTTAATCGACGACACTTCTTAAGCTAATTTCCATAGTTCAATTATCCTTTTTTACAAGTACATCTCATTTATTTATTTATTTATTTGTCTCGTACATCAACCACAAGCGCCAAATATGGATGGAGAACATTTTTAGTAATTAACAATAAAATTCCATAAAAACAAGGACATACACAACAAAAATATACATACAGGGATTAAATTGACGAGAAGAAGAACTAGGCTCCCCGTGGGGCCCGACCGCTCCTTACACGACAGTGTAGACCCACATCCAAGGCAAGAGGTGGCCCTTAAGTACGTCTGATAGATGATTTAAAACTGAATTTATTTTTAACATGTTTTAAAGTATCTGCAAAACGCCTTTCATATACTTTGGTATGAAATCAGACCTTGTGCCCCTGAAGATAAGGCCATATTCGACATGGCTACTTGTTTGCTTCGTAAAGAAATGTAAATCTTATTCAAACAGTTCACCAGCCTTTTAAAATCCAAGTAATTGAATAACTCCGATTAAGTCGCACTTATCACACATTTAGAAGTTTCAAGATTAAATACCTTTGTAAATTGTAATCTTTAAAGTAAACTTGGAGTGAGTTCAATTTCAAAGTTGTGAGACTGGTGTGCCTTTAGACTCAGTATTGTGTGCTCTGGGTATAAAGAGTGTTGGAAACAATACGAGTGAATAAACAAAATGGGAACTGACCCAGAGAACCACCCCAGGCTAACCAGAACGATATAAAGGGGACCTAAACCTTCATGAAAATTATCACTGTACTCTGGAGTATAATGTAATATCTTTGTCTGTCTGGCCGGTGACCTACTTTAATCGCAAATGAAAACATTCAGCCGGCTATCTTGTTCCAGCATCGAGTTTCTCTCGTACCCAAACCTTGTAATTTGTAGGCTTGCTGTTCCATCAGGGCCCCCGTTCTATTATGCCTTTCTTAAAAATATATATAATTTTGGTTTGAATAAAGAAAAAATTACTAGAGCGGGAACTGAACCTCCGGTTTAACGTACCGGCGCTCTACCAACTGAGCTATCCATCCCTATGTTGGCGGTCTCCCCATTTTGTCAATATCTTTGTTCGGGGTGCCCATAATATTTTAAATTTACCAAGTCAGTTTCCCTGGTTTATAACTTGACAAAAATGTCTATATATAATATATTCACAAGAAATAAAAGTAGTTGCATCGTTTTGGAAATTATTGATGTAACAATCTGAATAGGGAAGGGGATTGTCGTTGATTCATTCCAACTATGGTTGTAATTTTAAAATGGTCTACTCAACAGTGTTTTATCATAGTTTCAATCTGAAAACTGACTGATTTGAATCTCGTATCAGAACCAATCCTCCAGAGAAATATTTGCGTCTTAACTGTGAAGGTAGTGAAAATGGCCTTGGAGGAAACGATGTCTCAATTGCTAATTTCGATTGGCACAATCAAAATAAACACACAATTCACGTATGACATTTGGTCACTCTAAAACCTCCAGGGTCAAAATTGACCAAATTCCAGGTCCATAACTGGATCATTGTGACTCGGAATGTATGTCAAAATGACCCACATATGTGTCAAGTTGAAGGAGAATCTGAGTATTAAACCTTTTTTTAATATATATATTTTTATAACCACTTTCTGGCTCATTCTGATCCAGAATCAAGTCAAGTCTGACCAGGGATTTTTTTTTTTAATGTAGGAAAGATCTTAATTGAATTGTGTACTTTTCAGGCTTAGTAAAAAAACATCCTGATTTCTGGGAAGACAAAATCTAAACTGAAACTTGAAGAAAAAAAAACTATGAAAGGCTATAACAACCAAGAATTCACTAACACGGGACCAATTGATGGATGAAATCCGACAGGTCTGTTGGATGGGAAGTTACAGAACATGTTCTTGCAAAACCAAAGATGTAATTTTACCTTTAATTTCATTTCTGATGTTGGGGAAATATTAGTTTTGATTCTATGATGGAAGTACCAAGATTTTGTTCCATTCCCACTCCTATTAATGTGGTCATTTTTGTCCGAATAGCTGTGTTTGTTTGTTTGTTGGGGTGTTCGTTTGTTTGTTTGGTGGTGTTGTTGGTGGTGGGTTTTTTTTCGAGGGGGGTCGTGGGGGAATTTTGTATTGTTTAATTAGTGGAGGGGGGGCTTGAATCTCCTTTATAGTAAACTTTATAGTAAACTCCACAGACTGTAGTGACTAGGGAGTCACCCCATTCAGCCCACTGGTTTTTCTTAAATGGGGTTGACTACTGTTTCACCGGTGAATTATGGCGTAACCTTCACTTACTTCCAGCAGTCTGTCTTAGTACACAGTATCACGAATTAGTTTGGGTTTTTTTATCAATACAAATGGAATGATTTAAAGTTTGGTACACTGCTGTCTTGTTGGGTAGCCCTAATTCAATCATTGTTTAACCTTGAATATTATTACACCCTGACGAGAGTTGATGTGCTAGCAGTTGCCATTTCCTTTCTCGCAGTCCCTAGGCGGTCTTTAGTTTAAATACAGTGTACATGTATTTCATCACGCCCCAAAATAACTTTGACGATTTGCTTATACAGGTTACGGCTTTCGCTGAATCTGTTCAGTTTCCACTCAGCATACGAGTTGAAATGTTATTTACAAACCATCCATTTCCAAGATTTTTCAAAGTGACGAATTATTTTGTTTACATCTTTAATACTACACAGTTTCCATTGACATATGAGTTGACAAGTCGGGAACGAAACTGCAACACAGACTGCTCCAGGGAAAAGACAAGACCAGTCTGTGGTAATGACGGACAAACTTATAATTCACGCTGTGAAATCAGGAGAGCAAGGTGTCTCGGAAATTCAGTCCAAATTCAACATAAAGGCGAATGTGAAGGTATGTCCAATTAATCAAACTATTTTCAAACATTAACTCAGAATGACCATCAGATGGATTGGCACTGATACAAATATTACCACGTTTAGACCTGAATCGTTCAAAAGATCTATTGCATCCAAGGCTATTTATTCTCAAGGGGAAAGGATTTTGTGATTTCATCAATGGTTTTCACCGATTTCATCAATGGATTTCACTGATTTCATCAATGGTTTTCACCGATTTCTTCAATGGTTTTCACTGATTTCATCAATGGTCTTCACTGATTTCTTCAATGGTTTTCACTGATTTCATAAAAGGTTTTCACTGATTTCATAAAAGATTTTCACTGATTTTATCAATGGTTTTCACTGATTTCATCAATGGTTTTCACTGATTTCATAAAAGGTTTTCACTGATTTCATCAATGTTTTCACTGATTTCATCAATGGTTTTCACTGATTTCATCAATGGTTTTCAGAATGAAAGTGTTGAATTAAAATGTATCAATAACATATAATTACCTTTTATTTTTCTGAAAATGTATTGGTAATTTGATACTGGCAGTGCAATAAGCACCACTTTGAAAACAGTAAATCCCACAAAACTGTTCAATTTATTTTGTAAAGAATTATCCAAGTGTCAAGCTGAACAAGCTGCAAGTCGAATACAGGCTCAAACATCAACAGAAGGAGTGTTTGTGCCCCAATGTGAAGAAGATGGAAGTTTCTCCAAGATCCAGTGCCATCAATCCTTTGGGTATTGCTGGTGTGTAGCTGAGGATGGCAAACCGATACCTGGATCTTCAGTCAAGCAAGGATCCAAAACTAATTCACCTCTACCCTCCTGCGATGGTGAATTTGTTCCTCAGCCGAACTTAGGTAACTGATGTCAAAAGAACTCAGAGGAAACCTGTGTATTGTTCATTCCATTGTCATTTTTATAATCAATCAGAGTATGGCAGACAATATACAGAATTGGTAGACGTTTAAAAATGATAATAAAAATACAAATCCTCTGGAGAAATAATTTCACCTAAAATGTTGTAAAGTCAAAGAAATTACATTTGGACCCCTACCCCACAATGACAAATCTCCTCTCTATTATCGTTTTTTCATCACATCAATCAAAATAAGTATACTTGTGTAGGACAAGCAGGATCACCTGATTTGTTGCAAGCTTCACAAGTTGGTTGGATGTAAGAACTCTGGTGTTAAATTGATTCCAACACGACACCGTGTTAGTTATTATAATACTACACTGTTCATTTCTAAAATTTGTAATCTTGAAATATGAAAAAAATCTTGTTTGAAGAGAAAGTTTCTTGTGTCAGTCCCTAGAAAGGTATTCTAATCAGATTTTTAGAAGTGACACAAGAAAAGTTTTCCTAAAATAACATTTGTTTCTTATTTTAAGAATGCCATTTTTAGCAGTGTTGGTACAAAACTGTGTCAGTGTTATGAAATTACTTTTCCAAAACCCATTGATGTACACATATTAAAAGTATCACTTGGCTCAGTCGATATTTGTTCAGTACTGGTTTACCATTTCAGGCAAATTTTTTCGGACAGGTTTTCCTGTAGTTTTGACAATTTCTTTCCAAACTATAACTGTCCACAGGGACTTTTAGTCACCTGATAATCATGTTAAACATAGAACAGAAATTGCCTCTTTTTACAAAAGAGATACACCCTATCTATGGATTAGTTTTGTTCAATTTTTAATAACTGATATTTTTTAAACTAATGTATGTTCCCATTTTTTTATTGCAGCTACTTTTCTCCCAAATACAGAGCTACCAACAGAAACCAAAGGTACGTAGTTGTAATCAACTTCCAGCTCACACCATGACATAACATTAAGTTCTCAATCATCATGGATAAGAGACAGTTAAATCTAAAGTTTGACTCTCAATGGATGCATTACAAAGCACTGCACTCTTATTATTGCTTTTTTTTCAGGAAAAATCAGAGTCACATGCTCTACAGATAACAGAAACTCAAATTTAGGGTTTGCCCTCAACTTTTTCAGCAACTAGTTAGCTTTTCATTTCACTGGTCTGCCAGCTTTTTCACTGGTCCTTATTTTGAGGTTTCCTTTCAACATACTCCTGCATGGGACTGTGTGATTTGAAGCAAAATCGAATGATCAGTGGTTTACTGTGGCAAGCAATTAACGAGCCAGCCGGACTAGTTGGACAGAATTCTGACTGGTCCTTGGCTGTTTTAACTGGCAATTGGCAATTGGTTTAAATTAGAGCTTATGTCATGATCCCTCTCGACCACCAAACCTGCTGGTCACGAGAGGGCATTATTAAGACATCTGATTAGCAGTCGTTATCACAACCGATTCAAATGATACAACCATGTCAACAACAATCTCAGGCTGTGCCTGAATTGGCAGCACAGCTACGGCTACAGCTGAGTCAACGACGTGTCATCATGTATTGAAGTATGGAACGTCCTTGGCAACACACTTAGCAACAGTTGTAGCCATAGCCTTAGTCGCCAATTAGGATATGGTCTTAAATTAGGTTTTTCAGCCATAAGCCTACTCATCGTTTTCTGAATCGGTTGAAACAACTCCTCAAGGAAGTGGATTATCTCAACTCAAGTTCAACCAATTAAGGAGTCTGAAGATTTCTTTTCATGACTCTGAATGTACTGAATATACATTGCTTTATATGGTTAATTATTCCATGATTGTACTGTTAAAACTAAAAAATTGTTTGCACACTATTAAAAATTTAAGCAGAAAACCCAGAATATGCTATTAAATCTGTAGAGCTGGGACTTTCTCAAGGCACTTTTGTGTCAATCTTATTACAAATTTCACAATAATTTATAAATGGCCAGATAGTACTTGCAATGAATGATTTTCTCATAGGATGTAACCAAGATGCAAGAATCGAGTTCAACTCCAATCTGAAAGAAATTTTCAGGGAAGAGTTCCATCGTTTACCAACAACCCAGCCATCTTCTGAGACAACGGGTGGAGAGCAAAGACTTGAAGATGCACAGAAACAAGTTATTGAATGGAAATTTACAGAATTAGATAGCAACGTAGATATGGAGTTGGACAGAAAAGAGTTGAATTCACTTGGGAGAATGATGAAGAAGATTGTGAAACCAAAGAAATGTGCCAAGACATTTGTGGATCACTGTGACCTTGATAACGATGGTCGAATTGCCAAGACTGAGTGGTCTTTTTGTCTTGTGGATAATAGTGAGTACACATTATACGAATGGTTCTTGTACTTGACCGTCACATCATGAGGACATTTCACCTTCCACAGAAGTTGCTAGCAGAAATGATCTTCTTTAAGACATTTACATCAGTTTCTCACTTTCATGGTTGTTGGTGAACACTCAAATATAAACTATAAAGAGAGAATGTGGGAAGGTGAAAGTCAAATCTACACACTTCCAACTTACTTTCATTTTCCTACTACCCTCTGCATAGAGTAGATTGTCACGCTTTTCATCCAACCAAAAGTAATGGCGGCAATTGAAGCCCTTTTTCCCCTTTCTGCTGAAGCTTCTGAGCACCCATATCATCTATCAGGCATTTCAACATAACTGACTGAATGTAAAAACCTTTAACAATAGTAGTGTTTATTGGATGGAATCATCTTACATGCTTTGACACACCTTCTGTTGATCTTTCACTTTGAGTTTACTAACAGCGTGATTAAGTCTTATAATTGCTCTATTGAAATCAGTCCATGTTGACTGAGCAATGTTTGCATTATGCTTCTTGTGGGAATGCTGCTTTGTTGGATTGTATTATTAACCACACTTTCATTTCTGTTACAAACCAATCCCTGAATGTACTTGGCCCAATTCTGCTACCACTAACACCATTTACTGTTGATATCATTTCATCATGTCCTTTGTTGGTCACTAATATGCAGTTTTCATAATCTCATTAATACCAAAACCATGTTTTTATAGTCACAGTGCTGTACTCCTTGTCTCACTACTGTCCTTGTGCTGTTTTTATGATTGATGTCATCATGACCACATTGATTAAACCACAACAGTTCATTGTCCTGACATTCCTTCTGAGAACCCATAACTTCATCTCAGTTCCTTCAAATTGGTAACATTGAAACTACTTGAACTTAACTAAGGACAGTTTCCAAGGCGATAAACAAATATAAAATTGAAAGAAATCTGATCAACTTTTTACCCTGTATTAACAAGTAACTACTCTGCTGTCAGATTCAAAGAGAAAAGTGTCACTAACAAAAGTTCAGTGGCAATTAGCAGTCAAAATGTTTAAACTTTTCAACCCCAAACATTGACCTGTCAAGAATTAAGTTTTCAAATTCTAATTTAATGGATTCCTCAAAGGAAAATGAACATGTGTTCCAAACATGAGCTGTGAAAATCACTGCATCCCTGACCCTACTAAGTCAAAATCTATTTTTCACTACAGGAATTTGTAAACAAATTAAAGTCGGCCTACTTTAAATGTAAGACAGACTGAAACAGACCTTTAAACAGGAATTATAAAGAACACTTTAAAATGACACATGATGACCCCATATCTCTGACATTTAAACGCACATCCTTCGGATATATTTTAAAGAATTCAGTTTTGTCCCACATAATCTTCAATTGAAACCTTTTAAAAATGTTGATTTATCTGTTCTTATACAATGTTTCACTTTCACACAAGCTTTCACTTACAGATTGTTTTGTGAATAACATTTTACCCTCACACAAAAGGTACAATATTTCAGTCAAAGAAAATTTTAACATTTAAAAGTAACATTTATTTGAGTAGACTTTCTGTGAGAATATTTGTTATGCATCTTGCCTGTAAAATGAATGTGCCTTTGACGTGCCTGTCTACATGAACTTGCTTTGCATCTAGCAGATAAATACCTCTTCAATCTGATCTTTCTACGTTCCTTTATATCTAGTAATGTTTCAATATAATATCCGACCTCTCCTGACCTTGCTCCCTACACAACCTCCTTTGTGATACTTCTTTTCTAAGTGAACACAAAATACCTTTCATACCTCAAAATGTGTTCATTTGTCTGTTAGTTTAAAATTAGTTTGTTAATATTTCCAACCCACAGGATCATTTCTCTGCTATCTCTGGACCTTCTTCAACACTTTTTTCTGCATGAGCATGCAGGCTATGTAGTTTTAGATGATTTCCTTCTATCTTTGGTATTTCCGTGTAGACAGCCATGATTTGCCGGGCAAGTGCAAGATTCTTTTTTTTTCTTAGGTTCCAACCACCGACTTTAGTACTCCTGTAATTTGTAGTTTCGTTCCATCTGTTTTTATCCCTCAACTCAGACGAGCAACCAGAGGATCCTACAGCTGATGCCAACTCACAGGAAGGTAGGTTCAAAATGTTACAATTTATTAGTGTCTTCGTTTTTATCTAGTCTAACCAAGCTTGTGATTTCTCATGATTTTAACTGATTTCAGGATTTTCTCAAAATCTCCTTGAGCCTTCCAATTTTCTAAAAAGAAGTAAAGCAGTCACCAAGCCAAAGGGAGAGAGAAATAGTCCACATTGTGTCCAAACCTGTAGTTTTGTATTTCTGGTGATGCATACAGTTTGTAAACCTGAATTGTAACATCTGGGAAGGTTCCAGTCTAGTATAAGAGGAACCCAGACCTGCCAGCCATTTGTAAGGAAAGTTCACATTCGCCAAATCTCATCCCTGACATAATCATTACTTCCAATTGATTGATTTGATATTCTATTTCAGAAATGAAAACGATCATTTTGATCAAAGTAATTGAAACTAGGATATAGTGTACAGTTCATCATGGGGGGGGGGTGAGGAGCTCTATTTGTTACTGTACACAGCAGGTGGAAGCACAACATGATGATTCTTGTTCAACAAGTCTGTGTTTCTATGGTTTTTCCCCTAAAAATCACACTTCAGCATTTTAACCTCAAATCTTTGAACTTCATTCAGCAAACTGTTACAATTACATCAATTGGATGGTTATATTTTAAAGAAAGTAAAAAAATAACTGTGTTTTGATGTTGAGAGCATTCTTCGATTTAGCAAACTGAATGGATACTGGAGATTAGTTTCTCAAACATTACTAAATATAAGAGTGAAATATTTCTTTTTGTTGATCTTTGGATCATTTCCATTAACCACTATCTTGCCTTCATTGCCAACTCAACAATTTTGCAGTTGTAGATTCCTATTAATATCAGCCTGTTATTAAGTCTTACATCATTCTGTTGTGTTTGCCCAGAAACCAACCTTCCCATTGGAAGCAACCCAGCCACACCACAACCCTCTGGAGCAACAGCAAACACTGGCAAAGGTGGGTCTGACTATCACATGTTCACATCTCAAATGCAAACCAATCTAATTCTACAAGAGTTTATTTGTGCTCTAATAGTGTAACATCCCTTTTTAAACAGTTAATGTTTTTATCCCGCAATAGTGGTGACTGTAATATCCTGCCAAGCTGAGAGACAACGTGCCTCACTCAAAGCAGAGATGTTTCCAGAGAGTGGTGTGTTTATTCCACAATGCAACGCTGATGGCTCTTATAAAGCAGTTCAGTGTCATGATGAAGCCCAATATTGCTGGTGTGTTTATGTGGATACTGGCCGACCAATACCAGGGACATCAACACCAGCTTCTACTCAGCAATTTCACTGCAATGAAAATGCTATGTCCAGGGGTTCTACTGGAATCAGGGTCTTTAAAGGTCAGTCAAGTTTGTTTCCAAAGTTGTCTGTCTGTTTGTTTCTCAATTGACTACATACATGTATTAACTAATTCAGAACTGGCTATAGGATTAGAATTAAGGCAAAGCAAACTTGTGGTTGTGGTTCGCATCAAAATGTTTTCTCTCAAAATGGGATTATGTTTATAGCAACTAGATACTACCGCTGGTAGAAACAAGACTGGTGTATCAACCTTGTCTTCACATAACAGACACAGTTTTATACACTGTAGTATACTGTAGTATGTGTACTCCACAAAGAGAACATGTTTTTGAAGAAAGCATCATGAACGGACACACAGCGTACCTTGTTGTGGTTGTGCTGCATGTCGCTTTAACATTACAAATGTCCCATTAAAGACACACTAACTAGGTCACTCCATTGGTCCTAGCTCTATGCTTCACGGTAACATCAAATCCGTAATGACAGAAATCAAAGACCATTAACGTATGCCCCTGAAATTCAGCAAAACTAATCCACTTGCTGGTTATTTTTTTAGTGACTTGTGGTATTTGGAGACTGTACTTTATTCCAAGTGTTAACAGGTGTTCACTAATGTATCCCATGAAAAGCTTCAAAACACTAGAATCAAACCATAACTAACGTTCTTGACAAAGATTCAGTACTTCAGGTGAAGACTAATTAAATTACCCTCTTAGCTGATAGGGAACTAAGTCAATGTCATACAGGTGTGATAGAGCTATGCCCCCCTTCTGTGCAGTACTGGCTTCTAGGCAGTACACCCTAATTGTGTTTGAACAAGTGAACTTTATAATCTGTAAAAATATTTGGCATATGACAAATAGCGTTATTTTTGTTATTCCAGCATGAAGGTAACACCTCCAGGCCACCTGTGTTTGTCATTTATATTTGTTCAAGTGTTTTAAACAATTATCAAAGATTAAAATCTAGGGCTTGTTGTAATTTATGTTTTGTGATAGGTACATGTATTATAAAGTTAAACACCGTGCTGCATGAAGTTTTTATCACCTTCTCATTTGCACTATGTTACCATGAGAGAACTGTTTACACAGTCTAAAGTAATTGACTTATGTGTGGCTAAGATATTGACAAATTGCATGACTGAATGAGCTCATAATCTCTCTGAATAAATAAGCTTGTTAATGGTAGTTTGGTTAGAAAAGAAATGTAAAGTTCGCATATATTCACCAGTGTTTTACAAATACCTTCATACTTCATCCATTCACCAAATCACCTCACCTGCCACTCGATGTGTGACATATAAACTGATTTAATTACTATGACATGCCTGGTATTGATTTATTACAGCCGTGGGATTCTTAAGGTATTATATGACAGGGTATAAAAACTTTAGATTAATCAACAAGCATGAAATGAAGTTATGGTATATTCCAGATGTTTTCATCACAAAACTAGTTATAGGTAAAGCCAATTGTGGAAAGTATTCATCATGATTTGCTATCATAATAATTGTCCATATGTTATACCATAGTGTTGTGGTTGTAACAAGGACATTTGAAATCAACTGATGGCTCTTCCTACTTTGAAAACCTACATAATGAAATAGCTTATTACATATGCACGGGCATCATTGAAGCTTCTGCAATAAAATCACAAAATCTACATTCTAGATAAATTGTTTACAGTTCTACCATGATCTACTGGTTTCTCTTTAAAACGATTAACTTCTGCCAGTAAACACTTCAGTTGACAATTTCCAAAGCAACAGCAATAACCCCGTGACCAGAACAAGGTAGTTGTATCTGTTGTTGCTTATAAACTCTCTTTTTGTTTAGAATGAGTGGTTTGATATCAAATCGTCTGGGATGCACTAGTCTGATAGAATGAAAAATGTTTTGTTTGTTTTTCTTCACTTTAGCACCTTCAACAAAAACAAGGACATGATAACCGGTTTCATGTGTACTTTTGCACTTTATTTGGTGATAAGTTATCTCAGCTAAGCTGAGCAGATAACCTATATAACCAGCTACCGGTACCTAACACAATGACAGAAACATGTAACATTTCTACAATATGGTTGAGGTACACATTATGAATGTGAAGACCTTGAGGTAGATTATCTAGATGGAATTTAAAGTATTCAGGCCAGTCCATTTTTGAAATAGTGGTACACACTGTCACAATGCAGGATTCATGGTTTTTTTTCTCATCTATTACTTTGCAATGTTCTTCTTCAATTGTTTTTTGTTTTTATATTTACCTGTACACAGCACACAGTAGACTAATCAGTTTGACAGGAGGGTATATACCTTTGTTTATTACTCCAAAAACTAATGACCATAAAAAGATGGTAGGAAGCAATTCAGTTGTTGATAATATGTAACATTTTGAGAAAAAAAAATCCCTTTATTTCTGCATAAAACAGTTTATGGCAGAGATTGTGTATTTCAATTACGGATTATTCTTCATGGATGAATATGCCGCTCAAGATTTTCGGAAATATCTCAAAATTGCTACCACCTTTTGAAATGAAATTTTCACAGGTTAGTTTGATTGTCATCTGCATTTATGTAGTATTACAAAACCAAGGTATAGGCCTACTTTTTTTTTTCCTAACTGTTTTGAAAGATATCAAAATGAATTGGAACTGGTGTTAAGAGATTTAATATGATATGAATTGCTTATTTCATAAAGCATTGTTACACTGATCTTAGAACCAATGACATCAACCAATGCACAAACCTCAAACAGCTCCTCTTGTAGGGTTAGCAACCTAGCTTTAGGGAACACATTTGGAACTTTTGACATATCTGTTTCAGGTTTTAAAACAAACAAAAACATTCAAAGAAAAAAAAACGAAGAAAAAAATGTTCTCTTTGAGAAAAGTAAAATGAACAGGTTTTAAAACAGAACATTAAAAGGGGAAAAAAGACCAAAAAAAACACTCCCTTTGAGAAATTTGGGTTTTGAACAAAATGTTTTTAAACCAACAAAATAATGCAGCATTCCTTTTGCCTCCCATGGAAAATCTAAGTTACGCCACTTTGTTGGGTAGGTAATTGAAATGATAAGAGATATGATTCTAACCAGGCACCTTTGCTACATATGTGTAAATATCATTTAGAGTTTGTCATGCAACAGCAGGTTTAGAAGTCTTCTGTTCAGATGTATTACAGCCAAGATTGATTAAAAAAAAGATTAAAGGGTGTTTGTTAAATATACTCAGAGGAACTAAGTTGAGGTATTTTTTTTTTCAATAATATTTTTTATAAACTTGTTTAGGTATTAACTAGCTGGTCAGGTTTAAAGATTATCAAAATACCGGTCAGCGTTTGGTATTTTATGACAAAAATGTGTGGTCAATTGACACGGAAACAACATATTTCCTGACTCAAGGATTCAAAGCCTCAGGGATTTAGAAATTGCAACAGGACACCCAGGAGCGACTGGCTGTCAAATGTCTATTGACCTTTACATAATTCCTTCAGGAAAATTAGACTGGAGGGAGGTCATTTTTAACCTAAGCCTGTTGTCATAATTGGTGTCTTTCTATTTAGACCAATGACTGGATTTGGGGTTAACAACCCATGCTATGGGAGAATTTGATGCAATTTAAATGAACACTGATTTTTATTGAATTAATGTTGAATTAACCAAATATTCTCTTCTATAATCCTAGTTGGTTATCAGTTTGCAAGTTTAATTATCAACCTTGCATCTTTGTAAAAGGGAAAATCGTAGTTCCGTAGCTTCAGGATCATTTTATACAAGCCAAGTTTATATGTCGTTGCACACCAATATCATCTGGAATGTATGAAGGACTTTCCTTTAGTGCAATCCAGTACATGTACTCAAACATATAACAGCTCTGAATGTCAAATGTAATAATCCTTAATTCAGGTTGACGGGTCAAGAATGGAAGAATTCCACAGTTACTTCCTCGAGTGCACATTTTCTGTTCTTTTCTAAGTCCAGGGTTAAGTGGCTATAAGTCTGTTGGTAAATTAGGTTGAGTGCAACCTTGTAAATGGCACACAAACTGTATTTCTAGCTCACATTTGCACAGCTTGTATTTCAATGTGAAGCTGAGGCATGTAGTGTTTTCTACAGGGCATAGACATACAATCAAACAGAACTCTTTCAGTCATTTCTAACAAACAGTGTTAGTTGTAGGCCTACCTTAAAGGGGTTCTAACAACTTGCAAATTATTGGGGGTTTAACAAAGAAATGTTCTTCCCGATAATTTAAAACTAATGAAAAATACCCGAATAAATACTAATAATTGGCCCACAACCCTTTGGGAACAGCCTCCCTTTTCAAAATGGTGACCCACGAACTGGCGACAACTGTGATTCTTGATACGTAAACATTCTCAAATAGTCTCTTTATTCTAAATGATTTGTCTGCAGTAATTTTAGTAAGGAATAGACACATGTTGTCTGGTATACAAATATTGACTGCTTGAGAATCCCGAGGTGATTCCCAGCCACATAGGGAACATAAAACAGTGGTTGTCATGGGTATAGTTCATCATATTCAAGCAGCTTTTTTAAATAAAAAATTCGAAATCATGTGACACTTTCTAAACAAATCACAAGGTAAATCTATGTACGGGTTATAATTTGTATTATATACCACACACAGAGATTCTTGTTATTTGATTGGTGGAACATGCTTAACGTGTCATCCATTATATTTTGTCTAGTATTATAGCTGTTAAATATTGCACAAATATTTGATGCATACGAGTGAATATAATCACAAGGTGACTATTTTATTTGATGAGGTGAAAAACAAGATCAAACCAAAAGATCGTGTATGTTCTATGACAAAATGCATTCAACATTTGTTTCATATAACAAACATAGATCCTTGTCATTTGAAGAAAAAAAAATTCACAATAAAGGTAAAATAGACATGGAAACTCGACCACCTTAACACTCTAGAAATTGTTTTGTATTTTAATTCTAAACAACGTGGATGACATAAAGCTTGTCAGCTGTAACACGACCTTGCCTAGTTTGGCAAAATGGGATATAGACAGTGTGCACAGAGCTTGCTGGAAATTCATTGTCTCATTAAAAAGAGTACATTAACACATGAAACCAAAAAGATATGTCAACAAGTGTTGGCTCATTAGTGATGTGTCAAGGTAGTACAAACTCAAGATGGGTTCTTCAGTGAGGTTGATTTATATATTTTTTTTATTTCTAGAATGTGAAGGGAGGAAGAAGGAGGAATTTTTTGAGATATTATTGGACAGATTTGCTGCAGAGATGTCACTTGAGGACTCAGTTGCTGACCGGTAAGTTGGCCAGTTTCATATTTCTCATTTTGTATCAATTGATGGTCTCATATAAAGAGATCAAATCATGAAGAGGAAAGCTCAGTGAATCAAGGAGTACTGTCAGCCAAACTGATGATAAAAATGCCAAGATTAATCTCATGTTGTACCACAACAATTAATATATTTTACCCCAAATTTAAAGTATAACATACATGGATGCCACCAGTTAGTTTTTTATACAGTTTTATATCATCAGGGGTGAGATTGGACAAATGTGAACATTCCTGAAACTGATTTGCGGGTCTGGGTTCCCCTTTGTCTAGACCCAAAACCTCCCAGATGTTACAATTCTGAAGGTTTATAGACTGTGAATCACTAGAAATACAATAGGACAGGTTTGGACATTTCTGCTTCATTTCTTTCAAATAAAATTAAAGTCTCAAGGAGGTTTTGAGAGAAATCACATGCCTGCATCATACACAACAGACCACAAGAGTTCTAACACAAAATACCACACGAGAGCTGGGAACCTAGACATGATATGCACATGGACAATTATATGTCGAAACTGCTCCACAGTGACTCATTTTAAGTGCAGTTATTTGTAAATTTGAACTTGTGTAACCTTGAATTAATAAGGACAAAAGGTCTATTCCAAGCAGCAAATGTAGAGTCTCTACAGAGTTGTGTTGGCCCAGACATGAGCTGGTCGGGTAACTTGATGTTTTGATCAGTATGCTCTGATTGTCTTGGTGAGTAAGTCAGACTGCTGGTGCCTGCTCATGGGTTGCTGGTTAAGTACTTCATCGCATCAGTTAAGTCCAGCTTTAAAGCTAAAAGCAATTACCAGGCACCCTGACCTAAATGTTGGTTCCTTGCAGAACCTATACAATCCATAACAGACTCCTTTAACCCTTGTTGGTTTGAAGAATTCAAGATTGTTACAAAAGTTTATTCTGAAAAACGCAACATTAATTATTTTGACACAAGTAATATCAACCTTGACAGAGACAGTTCAGTATTTAAGAATGGTAACTTCACTCCTTCAAAATTATTTCCCCAAGTCTTACAACTTCAGGACTGATCAACAAGCCAGCTTTGCATGGATCCAATGTATGACAATAATCAGAGTCTAAAGGTTCAGTTGTTGATACTGAATGATTCTAGGTCATACATGTGTAGTATGGGATCAATGTAACACAATTTACACCTTACCCTCACCTCTTAAACAATAGCTGCTACAGTGGTTGGCTATTCGGCCAATTTGGTATATAAAAGTATACATATTTTGTAAAAGTTCATTTAGTGCAATAAACTCTGATTTCTTAATTATTTTTTTCAAAACATATTTCATTCCCGAACACTGGGGGAAAAAAATCCACAACCTCTGCCTCTCTGTCTCAGATGTCTTAACCACTAGATCACTGACCTTAGTGAAGAGAGACCAGCTTGAATCCTGTAATTACAGTCAGGTCTCTATTTTGCCATGCTTGCTGGAAACTTTCTTTACACACGTTTAATGTGTGAGTCCGCAAAACAAACAGTTAAAACAAAAATACTATTCAATCAAATTCTCCAATGTAACAGGAAAATATCCAAAATGTATTTGGATTTGTTTGGCTTGCAAAACTTGGTGCCAATGTGTCCCTATGCTTTGGCCTAGGCCTAACTCGTGAATTTGAAACCAAATCTGACACACATCCAGTGTGAATACATAGTTACATCCAATGTGAATACATACAGTTCCTTCGTCTGTATCCGTATGCTTGTGAAACCTCTCTGATAAAATACTGGGTTTTACTCTACACCGATTTAAGCTCTGTACAAAATGCTGTATACTCCGTGCTCCCCCGCCTGCCCCCTCCCTCCCCTCCTAAATCCTGGGGGGGATCACAAGACTTTGGGAAATCACAGGGTATAACAGAGTATACAGCGCTTATCACACATTGGTCAGTATAAGGTCAAACCCAAATAATATGTTACAAGTAGTTGACATGGGCTGATAATTTGTCTGGCTCCCGAAGTCTTCAATCAAATGTTCTGAATCCAAATGAACACATCAATTTTCATTGCACTTGAAGTATGGGAAATGTTTTCCTCTAGTTTATCTATGTTGGTACATTATTATAATTTAGACAGTTGTGGAGGTACATCAGTTTGGTATCCCATGGGGGTTACACAAGTTTGGCATACCACAATGTTGTACCATGGTGACATTACTTGCTGTTCTCCACAGTGTGACTCATTTCTTTTTTCATGTCATGTGATAAAAGCTTGCACAAATTGATAAAAGTCGACAAATTAAAAAGTAGACATATAGCCTGTAACAGAAGTACAAGTACCCTACAGAAAAACAACAGTTGTCATAATAAGAACATTCCTCAGGATATAGTTTGCCATTACAAATTGAACACCAGGGCAGTAGTTTTCAAAACTCATTTGCACATATCGTCACTGTTTTCACTAACAGGCAATTTTGCCCCAGCAGCCAAACTTTCATGTTTTGAGAAAATCGCGTTTGAAGTTAAACTATTTTTGAAATCGTTGTTTCGGACACTGTTTGCCATTTAAACATTGACATTTTTCCAAGCATGAAAGTGGAGATCCCAAAACCATGCAAATATGTTGTTATTTTAATCACATTTAGTTTAATTAATGAGTAATTAACTTTTTAACACGAGTTTCTCTTCGTAAAATATGCGCAAACGGGGTCTGTGTGCAGCGCGTCGTGTACAAACCAATGCGTAAAACGACGAGTGTCTGTTCGTGAAAACTAAATTTATCTTGGTCACACAAATTGTCTTTTCGTGAAAACTCAAGCGCAGAGTCATCATTTTTGGCGCGGTGCCAGTGCTATGTACTTTAATGTAAAAAATGGCAAATCTAAATGTAGCTGTTCGTGAAAACGCAAAAGTGGGAGTTTGGTAAAATGGTCATTGTGCTTAATAGCGTAATTAGAAAAATATAAAGATTTAGCATTTGAAACTTAGGGAAAATGTTGATGTTACTAATAACATTCCAAATGTGTAAAAACATCAATTTGCCAAAATGTGAGATTTTTTAAAGAATTGCCTCTTTGTGAAAACAGTGACGATATACAGTACATGTAAACTATTTGCTAAAAAACATTTTATTTTTAGGACTTCGGCAGAGCGACTTGCCCGCTGGAAGTTCCAGCAACTAGATGTGAGTGGAAATAATCTACTGGAGAGGAGAGAGTACATTGATTTTAAAACTGAAATCCAAAAAATCAACAGTGCTGCTAAAAAGTGTAAACGCAACTTTATGAAGTATTGTGATGAAGATGACAACCTAGATATCTCAATGGGGGAATGGCTCACATGTCTGGAGGTCAGGAATGGTAAGTTCATGGACAAAGCTCCCTCTTACAGCAACAGTGTAGGTGCAATCTCTAGGTTTATCAAGCGTCTTTCAGATTTATAAACCAACCATCAATGTGCAACATAAACATCAAGTAACCCAACTCTTCATGAAGACTAACACATTAACAACGTTTATTCACAAGGAACATGTAGATCCCACAAGATACAACACTCTGTGAAAACAAGAAGGCAACGCACTTCAAATGGTGCTATGAGCAAAATAAAATGTGATACAATTTTTTCAGTAATCATCATGACATCACATGCTTACAATTCAAGACGAACACAGGAAATTATGGTAAAAGTTATTACTTTTTTTTCATCTCAACAAAATAATCAGTTGAGTACATTATGACAAGACAAGAACTATTTTGCTAATGAAAAATTATTGTTATTTGTCTTTTTTACCCGTACACTGATGTGGGTAACGCACCGTATACTCTGCACTTTCCCGAGTCCTGTGAAAAAAACCACAGATACTCAGGTGGGATTCAAACCCATGACCTTTGCCATTCCAGAGCAGATGTCCTACCACTAGACCATCAAAATTGCCCCGTAGCTAGAGGCAGTACAAATCCTATATTTTAGAAGCGGGAACCGCAACAATTTAATAGAAGTTAGATTTGTTTCAGGGATAAAGAACATTATTTGTTTTATTACCCATACACTAAATAATATTCTTTATCTCTCTATGCAAATTTAACACCCATTAAAAACTGATTGTGTTGTGTATTTGTCTGTCTGCCATGTTAGTTACTGACTTGCTTGCTTAATTTTTCTGACCCAGCTGCATGTTGCATCTAACTTTGCTTTATTTACAGGCAACCCTTCACCACTGCCCTCCGGCTCAAACCCTTTCAGTAAGTATACATCAGCTACGTTAACACCCAAAGCACTGTCTGTTAGTACATAATCATCAGGGCTTCCACATTACACACTGGCCCTCAGGCCTGAGGCCAATAGTGATAGTGTCCAGGCCAGTAAACTTTTGACCAGAAAAGTCGGGCGGTCTTGGGTTTTTTTATGAATAATAATACTTCACTGTAATATCTTGAACAACAACAAATTATGTTCAAATGTTCACAGTGAGTCTGATAAAATAACTTTCAATTCTATTGAGCAATAAAGTACTATACTTAATACCCATAGAGACAAAATTATTTAAATCTTCTCTTACATGTCTTAGTGCTTTTTTAACTAATTTACAGTTTAATGCATGTTAAACTTTCAGGAACTTTTTTCTCATTTTGATTCTGGTCTTGTAAGAAATAGTTCTGGTCCAGTAAATATTTTGAGCGACAAGCCCTGCAGTCCTGTGGATTTTCCCCCCAAATTGGAGCCCTGACCATTCCATTGTTGATAAAACTCAAAGAAAAATTATTTCTACTGTTCATTAAATTTAGTTTGTACTTAACCATTGTAAACTGATCTGATTATTGAGCAAATGCCACCATCATATACATGGATTCATTCCAGGAAGCCCATGGTCAGGAGAACAGTTCAGTGAAAACTGATTGGGCTACCCGGGTTAAATAAAACCAAGTAAATCAATAAATACATTCATATTTTGTAGGAAAAGATTAAATGGAAGGGTTAAGTTCTGGAAGCTTGTCCCTCAACCATTATTAACACACATGATGTTTATCCCCCCTCCAAAAAAAATAATAATAATAAATAAATAAATAATAGATGTTGCTGTGAGCTAACCCTCAAACCATAGTGACATAAAATGTTCTTTCATTTGTTTTTCAGTTGACAGATTGACATGAGGAACGAACACAGGGGATATATTTTGCTCTGTGTACCGACAAACTCATTCAAATAGTACTGGGAGATAATCATGGCTCATCCTGAAACATGGCAATAATGCTCACCACACGACACACCAAAGTTGATTGGGGAAATATTATCCAGTAAGAAACAAGTGTCCATTTGTCTAAAATAGTAGCTTAAAAGAAAAAATACTTCAGGTGCGGATAGTTGTCAACTTTGCAATCAGGACAGCTATATAAAGAAACGACAATGGAATACTTTTGTAAAAAAAATGTTAAAATGAGTGTTCTGATGCTTCTTGGTGTTAACGACATAAAGTAAGTGTGAAATTTGTTTGATAATTTGAATAATGGCAGGTACAGCACAAAAGCCAATTTGGTTATAAGCTATAGGCCTAACCTAACAGTAGTGTGTCCAAAAATGTAGAGATCCTACCGCTGCTGTACCTACATACATCTTAAGCAGATAGTTTCATTGTAAAGTTGGAAACACCACCAGCAAGGTACTTTGGATATCTGCGTATTTTAGGAAACAATGACCTGATTGATGGAAAGTTTTGAACCACAGTCGTATGTCTTATGAGCTAGGCCTATTTATAACCCCTTGTAGTATCTTTAAAATAACAAGTATTTAAGAAACCAACACATCTAAGAATAGTTACTGATATGCAAGAATGTCAAGAGGATTTGAAGATTTGTTGGTGGAAGAAGAACCTTTGCTTTTCACATATATCATCTTGATATTAAGTGCGGGTGATATCATGAAATCTTAACAATACAATGTATTTGATCTCACTGCAATGGAAATGTCAGATATAATGATCGTAAACCAAAATGTGATTTTTTTTTTAATGTTTGATTAAAAATAAAAACATTAGCTATTGAGAATTATTGTTGCACTTAAATCGATAAAATAAAAGTAAAATGTATGATTTGAAAAACATTTAAGGAAAAGCTGTGAAAACATCTTGAAAACCCTATTTAAGTGGCATTATGGGTTTAGCTACCTTCCCATCCAGGCAGTTTGAATTGATACTGCACCCTTGTATTGTATAATGCACACTAGTCCATGGTGTATTTTTATTTTATTCCTATGTGCATTAACTTTGAACAAAAATGACATAGGTTTGTCACTGTCCTTTTCAACCAATGAAAGGAATGTGTAAAATGGAATAGAATAATCAAAAAGTCAAGGTTTCTCCACTGAAATACCTCTCCTTGAAGCAACATTTGAATGACTTGATCATGACTTGTTCATCTTAACTACAGTCAGCTGTTAACCCCACAGCTGAAAGATCTATGCATCAAATTGTTTATACAATAGGACAGTCCGGGGGAGGTTAATGGGGATGTATCCCATGCTACATTTTAAATCCCTGTCTCGCATTTTTTTATTCTTTTTCCTTACTCTTTGGGGTGTGGGGGAGGGGGTTGGGGCGTTGAACAGTCACAGAATTGTAGGTTAAAGTGCCATGCAGTAGAAATGTACAGCAAGCATAGGCCTCTCTCCTGCCCTTAAGCTATATTACACAAACTAAATTCCACAAAACATGATTTACGTACAAAACACTGGGAGAACGAACACCACCAAAGAGCATTTTGCAATTATTTGAAGTAAGAAGTTGTAGGTAATCCCTAATTGTTTTATAAGCAGTTGTTTTCACACTGAATACATGTACATATCATTACCCTTAAGTGTGGCAACTGACGTAATACTTAAATCCAAAAATGCAACTCATGTTTTGTTTTGTTTTGTTAAGTTGCATTCTTGTTGGGTAGATGTTTGGTTGTCAATATGACCAACAACAAAGCTGGACAAATGTTATCAAGCACTGGAGCTTTTATAATAGCTGTTAATTTGGTTGCAGTTTGTTATAAACAATACTTTAAGGTGTAAGTAATATTTACTTGAAAACTTGCCCCAAAAAAGGGAGAACTTAATGGCAACAACAAACATCCATCCGGCGTTAAATTGACAAATCATGTGAAATATTTGGATAAACTACATTGTGATTAAAAGACAGGGTTCCAATTGAACACTGTTATGTTTACTTTTAACCAATTACAATTAAAACATTAATTTGTGCTTAAAAAGTGAATGGCCTTGCTTTGTTCTCGAAGCCCACTTGTTATTATTGCTTAACTTTTTATCTGTAGAATATATAAGTTAATGATTTTTAAGAGAACGCAATTTGCCTAGCTTGTAAAAAGTGTATTTTTTCTGTAAGTATTCATACGAAAATGCATTTCAGCAAACCAAAAAAAAAAGTATTTAAAAATACTAAGTATGTAATGTACAGAGTAATCCGACTTGTAAGTCTTGTGCTTGTTGTATAGAGGAGACACAATAAAGCACAGGGATTTGTTGAAGGAAATCCCTTAAGCTTGATATAAGCAACACAGGAAGGCACGTATCCTTAATGTGGGTGACATCTTAGTCTGAAGCATTAATCAGGGTTCTAAGGGATCAACTGATAAATGTGGGCAATTTCCACACCAATGGGTCAACAGATAACTTTATAAAAGACAGACATGGGACCTTTAAAAATTACAAGGTCATTTGAAAGTGTAACATTGGAAGGTAAAGAAAGAATAAAAAGAAATTACAAAATAAGGTGCCAGTAAGATTCCTTAAAGATTTTAAGCAGAAAAACTGTTATATTGCTGTCGGTATTAAGGAAATAACAATGGGAAGTAAGTCACGTATGGATGTTGGACAGACACTTTTGCGACAAAATTCTGCCCACGTTTGCACATATAACAGGTTTTTTACAACTTATAATTTCATAAATAACCAGGGAAGGGGCTTTCTTATGGCTAGGAACTATCCCTAAGGATCTGTAGCATTAGTAGCTGGACAACATTTGGCCAATCAAGTTATCTTATTGTAACTTCTAGTCTACCAAATGACAACAAAAACGTCTGTCTTTGTTACATACACGTACGTATAAATCTTGCAGTTTTATCTTCCATTTCTTAAAAACCCGGACATTTATCTTCTTTTTTTCAACCACAATCTTCATGTGCTTGTGAATATAAACAGACAAAACTAGACGACAACATTCTTCATTTTGTTATTACTAACCCATGCTCCCCTCCCATGTGGCACTTTCAGTGGCCATTAGTGTGGCATTGCCCATTTCCATGTACATCCAGTAGTTCTTGGTGGCAAGATTCTTTTAAACATAAACAATTTCCTGTTTTGATGCTGATTGGAAAAGAAAATCTGGATTGTTAATGTGTTTTTTAAGTTGTTTAATTTTTTTAAATATATATAACGCAATTAAAGCTAACAACCAAACTGAAGTCAATTTGATTCTTTCAAATAACGTACATGTAGACATACACTGTATCATCCCACTCCACTTTGACATTTCTAGGATCAATTTTCAATCCCCCTTAGCCCCGCCCCATGAAGGGGTTGTATGTGTAACATAAACTACCAAGGCTCTCCTCGTTTATGTGTATACACCTACACCACCTGTACATACATGTATTTATTAATTCTTATTAATTATAGAAACAATTATATGTGTGCGAACATTGCCTTTGAATAGAAGGTAGCACACTGATTTTACAATAACCCAGTTGGTATCTGAAAGTTCAATTAAAGATGAAGTTGGTTCAAATACCAATCAGTCTGTCATAGTTCCTGTTTTCTTTGCTTGTTTACACGTTTATCTTTAAGGAAATAAAGCCTTGTTCACTCAATATCAAAATTTGTAAGAAACTGTAAAACCTAAAGAATGAAAGAACTTTTGCCTGGAATGATATACACAGAAAATTACTTATTCTTCCTTCTGAAATGTCATGTGCTAGTCACAATCATGCTTGGTTACTACATGTGTTGCGTATATCATCACATTTTTCCTGCAAAGTTGTCAATCACATTTTACGTGGCACCAAATCTTCTAGCCTTTCTTGACCAAAAGAAAAAGATCAAGTAATAAACTACAAGGAAGAAAAACTGACTGGGTAAATTTTTAATTAATTTGGGGTTGAACAAAGAAAAAATGACTAGGCCTCGAGCAGAATTTGAACCTGCGACCTCTGAATTAATGTGTTGTGTCGGGGCTCCACCCACTGAGCTCTCTCCTGCCACTGAGCTCTCTCCTGCCACTTCACAGGGTGCATTGTAAACTTGCGCATGATCCCTTGTTATACAGCAGTTACACAGGTTGAATGGCTTCCAACTGGCACCCGAACACAGATATTGACAAATTAGGGAGACCACCAACACTATGGCATCAGTTTACTAGTGCAGTCCTCACTCAAACACCATTCAGTAACTCAACACCCAAACTTTTGGACTATGATTATAATGGTACATGTATGCCTTAATCAGTTTACTAGTGCAGTCCTCAGTCCAACAGAATCAATTAAAAAAGTGTTGCTTTGACAAGTGGGGTCTTAGTTACTACATTAAGTTTTTCTAAATTGATCATTTTATATGTGTTTCCTTGATTGCTAGTCTTAATTCGAGGAGGTAGCAATTTCAGTAAACATCCTCACAATCTCATAAATGAGAAAGACTCTGGTAGGGTCAAAGTGTCAGGCCATTAACTATTTATACCACCTTTTGGTCGGTAAGCAGTTTGCAACAGCTAATCTACTTTCTCAACTTTCTGAATATGACTAAATCACATTTGCTTCAACTCGGAATACTATCTAGGAACGATCTATAAGCAAACCCAACTATTACCAAACCCAACACTGTCATTTTCTTGGTCCAACAATAACAAAATTACTCATTATTTTGAAGGATCTATCCTCAGGAAATTTCATATTTACACACTGCGCCTTTTTTCATTGCTGAAAGATGATGTATGAATCAGCACTTGGTTACGCAGTTTGGTGGTCTTAGCACTTTGCTGATTGCAAACAAAATGCACTGGTTGACCTTTCCATTTAGACATGTTCAAAATACTTTGGTTCACATAAACTTGTATTTTGGCATTGCATGATAACCCTCTTACATCTTAATTATTTTGAAAAATAAAGGTGTAGGTTTCTGAAGTTCTATAATACCAACTTGTCTTTACTTCTATACAGTTAGTTTTACAAATCCAAACAGTTGGTGTCTTTTCTGTCTTCAGCTTATCTTTACATTGGTATGCAGTGTGAAACATTGGGAGAAAGCACCAACTCTTCCCTACCCAACAGGGAATTGTTACGTACTTATTACAAGATTGATGTTACATACTTATATTTATATTTAACATCTTATTGAATAGCTTCCTATCAATCATCTATGATTATGGAATGTAAAATGTGTCATCAGGAAGAAAGTCAACACTTCTAGGAATTTATGGGTTGATAGCAGGTGTATGGCGGAGGAGACCAAATTAGTCCAAGTTATTAAAAATGCAACTTGCCACAGCACATTACTAATTCCAAAGAGTAGGATATTTAAACACATGGTAAAAACATCAAAATCCACGAGCTGATGCCTTTTTTTACATTCCCCTTCTCTGTACTTTTAAACAACAAAATGTTTTAAACCACTTTAAGGCTGTATAAATAAATGTGATGAACTTGTCTGCATTTTTATGGTTTATCTATGATTGTTAGAATTAATACCCCAAACAAGACAGAGCTGTTGGGTATGATGATCCCTACATGTTTATAACTTCTCAAACCATGGTATTATCCAAACCAACTACTGACTGAATGCCACAGGAATTGGACCAAAAACCTCACATATAACCATGGAGCAATCTGATAGTGCTCTAACAGTCAAAATACATGTTGATTTATTTTCTACTCTAGGCATGTATAAAATGTATACGTCTAAACATAAAGTGACTTGTAACTTGTACCATTTCCCTGATGCATAAGCGCAAATCCTGTCTAACCAATATTAATTACTAGGCCACATTGCGCAGCTGCACTGCAAACCGTCGCTATAACACTTGGCAGGCTTGAAAGATTTTGCCATTGGCACTGAGTCCACATCACTTCCGTTGTTAAGTCTAAATTAAAGAAAGAGGCAAAAGTCAAGGTGAAGGGGGAGAATTCTATAACCTAGTCACAATGCTTTGGAAACTGTGCATACATCTTTACATTTGTTTTCAGTATGATTCACTGAGTTATGATGATTGACATGAGTCAAATTAATTCATTCTAAAAAAACAAAAAGAACAACGCTTGTTTTTTGACATCTCTGATCTTAGTCACAGTGAGACAGTGACATGTGTCCATTCAAGTTACTACTTTCATAAAATGTTTATAACTTTACAAATACAACCATTTTTTTGAGCAAAACAGGACAAACTTAATTAGTCATGACAACAAAATGCAATGGCGTTGAAAGAAACAATTTCTACATTCTACCACGAGAATGAATGATTCAAATGTTTCACTTTTGAGTGTTAAACTCCAACTTTAATAAATACCAAAGTTGTTGTTTTTTAAAGATGGTAACATGACCCAAAAGTTTACTTATTGAACCAAACTGTTTTATTTCATTTGACGCAAGACTTCATTAATTACAAGTTTTATATGAACGACACAAGTGCAAGATGCATTCGATTGATGAAGATGATGCAGCCATTAATGTGGCCAGACAATTTCATTTCGGGGGGAGCAAACTGAGGCAAAGACATTACTTGGGGGTGGCTATAAAAAAAATTTAAAAAAGGGATAGTTGATGTTATTACAAGCAATATTTAATATTACTTACATGCAACCATTATATTTGAACATACAAACATCTAATTTGCACAATCCCAAATCCAGACTTATCCATCAAGCAACATACCATTGTTAGTACAAATTCCAACCAACATATCCAAGCAATAAAAATGATATTATTGAGTTCATAGATTGGTCTAAAAATTCAGGAAATTCACAAAGCATGAGACCATGTTATGTTGCGTGCCAGTAACTCGTTTATAAGCACAACTGTACACAATCTCTAGAGAACACCAATCCCATAAGACAGAAAATCTACACTGAGTAGAAAACACCAGTTCACCCCGGGTTATGCCACTAGAGTCATAGATAATACCTAGTTACAGCCAGCGCTGTCAAACATCACCACATACGCCCTATCTATCACTCAACTCCACAGATTTCATTTACTCTATGTTTATTATTCAAGTTTGCAGAATATTTTCCATTATGCCACTAAAGCCCAAGTGATTTGTGATTTCTAGGGTACAATTCCTTGTTGGCTGAATCCTAAAGTCAAACACAGCTGTTATATCTGTGAACGATTCTAGAAAATCAGAATACACCTTGTAGACCCCCTAGCTTGGCAGGATACCAGTCTCCATGGCACTGCAACCGAGGAGTCCAACCTGGGCTAAGCTCCCATACTTTCAAAACACCAACTGATCTCCAAGAATGTTTCCAAGAATGTTATCCTTAAGTTATGTTCACTCAAATGTACTTATGTATCTCTATAGGGTTTATTTTTATTGGTATAAAGTTCAATTTTAAAACAACTTTATTTTCACAGATGAAACTGAATTGATGTACTCTGGTTTACTCAAGTACATGACCACTGTCAGATGTTGAAATAATTGAAACATACCACTAGTAAATCTTTAAGATCGGTATGTAGCCTGTACATGCATTGGAATACATACTGCATAACAAGGTCACAAAGTCTATCTGGTAGGGTGACACTGAAGAATGCAGTCAGACTTCCCCCTAGGATTATTAGACCAGACTTCAATCCGCCAACTCCAAGGGGACATTAATCAGCTAATGGCTCATTCAACACCACTGCAAATTAACCCCTACAAGTTTGTAATGATAGATGTCTGACTAACAACTTG
>CM021526.1:31402350-31412749 GCA_010994315.2 Pisaster ochraceus | reverse complement strand
TTTATTTATTTATATTATTATTTGTAATTATATTTAGTTTACCAACATCTTGCTTTAGCACACTGTCAGCACTCAACCAAAGGCGAAATAAATTATTGTTTAACTTGTTGATAAGGAGCCTACATATTTTTCAAATATATTATTTTATTTGGGTCAGACTGGAAACTGAGCATTTATTCTTTTAAATTATAATGCTTATTCTTTTTATCTTGTCTCCATGATATTGTTTCCAACCATATCATTGTGATATGAGCGCCAAGATGCACTTGACACTCATTCGGGACTTGTAAGGTCCTATAGTTTTGTTTGTTTGATGCCATTGAAAAACATAAAACCAGCTCTGAGTTATCGCTCTGGAAAATGCACGTTAATAAACTACCTAGCAACCAAGCTGACAACAATAAGCGATGATATCACGCTTGACTTGCATTTACTGTGGCGTAAGACGACAGACCAATCATAATGTATGGAGTGAGCACCGTGATGGTTGTGTACCGACACTACCACAGTTGTCTCGGTGGGTTTCATCCACAACAGCACAGCGCGTGTCAACGGACCGACCAATGCTAAGACCAGTCGCAGGCTGTACATCATTGCAAGGTTAAATATCTCCGCATTTTTAATTTCATCATTGTTTGTTTTTTTAACAAAATGTGATTGATGAACTACGTACGTATGGAATTAGAAGCAACGAA
The DNA here is from genome assembly GCA_010994315.2 of Pisaster ochraceus. NCBI lineage: Eukaryota > Metazoa > Echinodermata > Asteroidea > Forcipulatida > Asteriidae > Pisaster > Pisaster ochraceus. Next base: position 31,412,054 of record CM021526.1, on the reverse strand, counting down.
GCACACTGTACATGAATGATATGACATGAATATCTGCAGGATTTAAATTGGTGTCACTCCACACGCGGGTCATCAGCCGGTTTGCCGATTATCGCACAACCTTCCTGTAATACACCCACAAAAACACTATCTGTTTGTTAACACAACACTATGGTTGGAGAAACAATTTAATTTACTTCCACTGCTTGGTATAATATGCCATACTGTGATTAATTGGAAGGCGTTCTAATATATTTATTTTACCTGGACATGACATCGTTCCTTATAACATAATGTGGATATCGTCCATTACTGAAGAGTTGGAGGGAAGATGCGGCCGCACAAGTCACGAGATACAGCAGCGATTGCAAAACAAAAGATGGCGGGCTGTTTAATATGCCGCCCGTGTTTTCTGTGGCATTATAAACACCGTTTCCTTGAAGCTCGGTAGATATTTCACGGGAAAGACAGACAAACTAAATGGGTTGTGCTTCGTCCGTTACGGAGGAGAGGACCAGAAACGGCACAGCCGGTGGAATCCCCGAGCCAGATGCCCCACCACCAACAGACCCAAGACTACCCTTAACAGCTCGACAAAAATTTAGCCTGGAAAAATCATGGAAAGCGGTGCAACGAAGCCTAGAGGCAGTTGGAATGAATGCTCTGATTAGGTGGGTACATTCATGATTATTCACTCCTACACATTTTCACAATTATACAGCATCATAACAAACCGTAGACAAAATGGTAGAATTCAGAAATATAACAGGCCTTAACTAATAACCCGCCCCGCCTAATTAAATTAAATCATGAACACACCATCAAAACAAACAACAAAGAAGCTGTAATGTATTGTGCGCCTATGTTTGAATAGGAAGGTCTTTTCATTTGTTGTAAATTTATAAACATATGCAGTGTCCTCGACACTGACGGAAGCAGTGTCCACGACACTGACGGAATGGGTGGAGGATTCAGTCCCACTACGAGGCAATCTCTTCGTCCTCGTGAGACCATCTCACCCCGACACCATTCTCACTTATGTCATCTCCTCACTCTAAAACCATCTCACTGGGGCAACTCGGTGAGTAAATTTTATTGTGAGTCAGTCGTCATTCTGAATTAATTTCACTTAGAGGCCATCTCACCACTCACTGAGAAACCATCTCACCCTGAGGGAATCTCTACGTGAGACCATCTCACTCTGAGACACTCTCCGTGAGAGCACCTCACTCTGAGGCAATCTACATGAGGCAATCTCACCCTGAGGCAATCTCTATACGTGAGACCATCTCACTCTGAGGCAATCTACGTGAGACCATCTCACCCCGAGACAATCTATGTGAGACCATCTCACATAAAAGCGATCTCACTTTCAGTGCACCTAACAGTGAGGTCATCTCAATGTGAGATTCTCACATTCTGAGGCAATTTCGCTCTTGGATCATCCCACTGTAACTACACTGCAAGGCTGTCCCATCGTCTGACCGCATCATATACTTCCATTATTATAATGTTGAGGTCTATGCATATACTTCTATGCCCTTGCACCATGTACTGAAAGCATTATTGGGAAATCTACGTATTTTTGAATTGATTGGTTAAATTTAAAGAGATTCGTTTGTAACAAGTTTCAAGATGAGACAAATGTTACTGAAACGGAAACTCTTTTATTTTAGAAACAAATTCGTTCAAAATAATAATAATAATGATAATAATTGAAAGGTCTCTGATGAAATCCACGAACATAATGGTAGCTTAGACTATTGTTGAATAAAATTAAACAACTTGAATAAAAGGGTTTTCTTAATATTAGTTGAAAACTGATTTCAAGGAGAATCCGAAATTATGGCAACGGCGTTGTCGTGATTTAAGATTTTGTCATAATGCATGACATTCCTTCCCTGTCTGCCGTCACGCAGAAACCAAACGGCCATTGTAGATCGGGCAGAGCTTAAAATGTTATAAAACGTACACTTGAGTCAAACATTAAATTATGTGTATTTTACAGTAACCCATTAACTATACGATACGCCCCATACACACGGAGTGTATACATTATAGAATTGCCTTTTACAGTAGAATTACTGGTCAGACCATTAACACAATTCGATAATGAGATCAGGGATTTACACAAACCCCATTTGACGAAGGAACAATAATTACAACACAAATTCGTTATACTATTGTGTTCATTTGTTGTACGTTTTCGTTATTTGAGATACCTTGAGTGGGTAAATTTTTCCTCTGCATGCTGTTGTGGTTGGAGACTAGGGGCGTGAAGTAGAAGAATTTTGAGTTAAGTGCAAACACTCGTGTGCTATACCGATCCAAAATTTGATCGGTAAGTCCTTCTTAGTTTTTTTGTATATCCATTTTCAATTTCATTTGTGACAGTGGAGCAAATTCAATCGGTGCTGTTAGGAAATTATTATACATCCACCATTGACTCCTATATAATTAAAAGTTCATGAACACTCAACGAACGGGTCAATACGCTGGTCATAAATGTTGCCAGGCGTGCTAGGTAACACGTCCTATTCACAGCAGTTTTCTGAACATCTTCACGTCATCCCGCTGTAATATTCAAGCATCTGATTTTGGCGTGTGCCACCACCCTTATAACTACTGTACTTTGGTCTCTATTATTATCTTACCGCTTACCGCTTAAAACACTGACTGGCATGAGGTCTCCACATTACGACTACAGTTTATAGTTTACAAAGACAGTTTAATAAAAGGGGCATTACATTTTGTAAAAGCATTTTAAGCGTTTTGTTTGATTGTATTTATTTATTATTCAGCTTATTTTGTAGAAAATTGCGGCTTTCAAATCTACATGTTTTGACAATTTAATTCTCACTTTGCGTTGACATTATTCAGATTGTAAATCAACCATGATTTTTCTGTTTGTATTATTAAAATGCTCTCCGATTTTCTAATTAAAATATCGTTTAACATAATATAGCTTTATATGACTGCAGATGCAGACATGCCGTGTCTGATGGTCGGTAAATACAATTCATTTTAATTCCAATGAAATTTTGAATTTATTGTATTGTCAACGTATGCTTTTCATGCCTCAATTGAAGGTTAAACATTTTAACCGAATCTGATTATAGCAATTTTTAAACGATGTCATCCATACTGTGATCAAGCCAACAGAATGATATGCCCCTTTTCAATGTCTATATATGTTGTCTGTATAGGTGTAAAATAGATTGGATCCATTTATTTCAAATTTGTAATGGCATATTTGTATTGTTTTTTTAGGTTGCGCAACTGATTCATGCTGCGTTTTTATAATAATTAGTCGCACTGTTCACTTTGCTTTATAGGGAAACAGGCATGCTTATTTCTACTGCGTGGTATCTAGCCTATAGGCCTATGTGATGAAAAATACGATTTATTTAACTGAACTAACTTTTTCGCATTAATGTATTTTTTTTCTTTTTTCTTTCTTTTTTCTTCTTTTATTTAGTCATTTCTTTGTATGTATTTATTGTTTTCCTCTGGAAAGTACTAGCTGTTAACATAATAAATGTGACTATACTCAACAATGCTTTTCATCTGTAAGCAATGCAAACTGTAAGTGGTTAAATAATCCAAATGAGATTGAGTGAGCCTGAATGATCAAGTCATTACTGCAACCCGGTCAGATGCAAATACCATTAAGAATTATCATACTAACTACATTAGTTACCCGGGACTGTAGCAGTTTTAGCCCCTTTAGCCAAATTGTTCCCAAATCGTGTTTGATGGCTTAATTGTATACAATAGAAGCTTGGGCTTATAGTTTGATGCCACCAGCAGTCTTTCGATACGGCCGTGAGGTGCGTATATATTACTCAGCCTCGATACGTATTACCCACAGTAGTATGGCAACCTAACTTGTATAAGACAGACTCTATAGTCAGTCGTGCTTAGAGGCAGGAATTCGACCTGAATCTTAGCAAAAAATATTATTTCTATTTTGGTCTTTACTCACGGTCTAACCAATATAAAATTGTGTGAATCACAATATTCACTCCCACTGTTCTGTACTCTCGAATTGAAGAAGAAAAAAAACGCTCATAGTTGAGTACCATATACTTGATACTGCGTTATCGAGTTAGAATCAAATATTTAATGACCAAACACTTAACATAATGGATGTTTCTATTTCGGTGGATTTAAACCACGTAAGGTAAGCCATTCGGGGTCCTAGTTCATTGTTTAATTCTGAGAGGTAAATCCGTCTATACCCCGTGACGTCTCTGCCGATACATCCCACCTTAATGGCTAATTCCAATGCTTTTATCATTAATAATTTATACTTGACTGAATTCATGAAACATTTAAATTTACCGACCAATCCCAAAGGCCGTTAGCCTTTTACAATGACAAGGGCAATATCTACATTATTTTAGAACTAAAATTTGAAATTTCCAGCAAATATTTAAACGAGAAAGACAACACAATTATACGTGAGTGACACGAAAAGCAAATCTTGTTTGCATTTCATTTTCTTATTTACTCATTGAGTGGTAGAGACGAGAGCTATCCAACGAACTGAGGCCGAACTGTTCAAACAATATTTGTGCTTGTGTATGACACCCCTCCCTCCCCATTATCCAAAGTCAAGTCCAATTAATGGGTTTCTCATAATGCCAGACACCATAAAATGGCTTCTTCAAGATCTAAATAGAACATATTTGGCGGCTACGGCTACGACTGTTGCTAAGGGTGTTGCTAAGGACGTTATATACTTTAAAGCATGATAACGCGGCGATCCAGCCGTAGCCGTAGCTGTAGCCGCCTGTAGCCACTGTCAGTAGTTTATCGCATTCAGTTTGACAATTACAATGCACATGTAAAGTACCTAAGGGTAAATGTGCCATAAAACTCTGAGTTACGACTATGTTTATAAAAGTCCTATATCAGTTTCTGAGAAACAACATTAAATTTTGTCCATAAAGCGGCATGCCTAATGCATCTCCACGGAAATCAGTCCAATTTGGTAACAAGAGATCACTTTCATTATAAAGAATGCTTTTTTGTATACCCGACTGCCTCAGGCACTGCAATAACAAGCTGTTCATCGTTATGTTTATTCACAAACAAAAGACTAAGAACCTGAAGAGAGAATGGCCCTCGAATTCCATAGAGAATGACTTCTCCGTCTGTCTTCACGAATTTTCTTTACCAATTTTCGCCGAAATCATTTTTTTCTCTGAATGAAATTTGACAGCTGAGTCGGAATCGCGACAATTATTCAACTGTAGTGTTTTTTAATTAACTATCGTACTATTAATTCATTGTCGGATTGTTTTCGTGTAATACCTTAAATGAAAGCTTATAACTTTCTTGTATATATAAAAAAATAATTTAAAATTTGAATCTAAATTTTCTGGTCAAATCGGCAAAAACCGCATCTTCAAAACTTGTGAAGTATCGGTATATACTCAGCCAAAAATGTATGACCATAAAAACGTACTCCGTGAGAAGCACTACAGCTGTTGATGGTATAAAATATTTTGAAAAGGGATTCCCTACGAAGTAATATGGTTTGGTTAATTTTCCCCAAAAAATTTTGAATCTGAGAAACGATTCATGCATGAACCGTTTCTCAGATCTCTGAGGGTTAGTTTCCGTTCGCGAATGCTGTGACCTGCGGAGATGCGGTTGGCACCGTCACAGTTTTTTGGCTCAGTTTTGTCGGCAGGTTTAGACAATTTTGACTAAAACCGACCTTTGACCCTACCTTAAATATTGTGATTCACATTTGTTATATAGACACTATTTTACAAGCCTTTCCGTTATTTCTTATAGATTATTCAAGAAATGTCCTGAAACGCAAGACTGGTTTCCTTCATTTAAGGGTAAGACGGAGGAGCAGTTAAGAGAAGACGAGTCTTTTGCATCTCATGCAAATGCATTGATGTCTGTATTTGATGAATCAGTGGAGAATTTAGGAGACGTAGACGAAGCGATCAAACTACTGACCAAAACGGGTAAAAGACATGCAAAACTAGGCTTAGAAGCTGACGTAATACTGGTGAGTAAACTAAATGTTTGCCGTCAAGCTAATTTGTTAGAACTAAAAGGTCAAAGAGGGTTCCCCGAAAGACAGTATACAGTGTATGATTTCACGAGTTTTAACAAGTTGGACGAAAATAACTCGTGCAGTTTTTAAAATTGTTTTGCTTTTTCTTTTTTCTTTTTCTCTTTTTTTTTCTTTTTTTTTTTTTTTTTTTTTTTTGGGGGGGGGGTGTTTTTTGTTTGTTGGGGTGTTTGTTTGTTTGGTTGGTTGCTGCTGCTGTTGTTGTTTGTTTTGGGGAGAGGGTTTTTAGGGTGATCTTAACACTTCCACCTACCAACTGTTTTTATAGATTGAAGTTATTAACTTGAAACTGCTGTTCGTGTGATCTGTACTGAATAATTGACTGGCTAAAGTTTGAACACATGGAACATAATACATTACAGACATTTTAGGGGGATCGGCGGGTCAGTTTATTATATTTATTGTTTTGCAATTTTGCAGAAATTTCAGCAACCTTTACTTCAGGCAATTGAGGAACTTTTGGATACAAGATACAGTGAAAAGATAGAAGAAATCTACAAATTATGGTTAAAGTTTGTATTTGAACATATGACAAAAGGAATGGAGGCAGGAACTTAACACAACAGTCGCTCCAACGAACAAGTCCAGGCATAACGCAATATAATGCAGTGACAAAGATCCAGCGACTGTTCCATGAACAGCTTATAATACAGTGATAAAGATCCAACAACTGTTTGATGAACAGCTTATAATGCAGTGATAACGATCAAGCGACTTTTTGATGAACACCTTTAATGCAGTTGATAAAGTTCCAACCACTGTTTAATGAAATGAACAGCTATAATGCAGTGATAAAGATTCAGCGACTGTTTAATGAACTGCTTGTTGCACGTTAACAGTGCTTACAAGATTGGCATGCAGAAAGGAACATATTATGAGATGTGTTTGGATTAAAATGTGTAGACTTATTTCATTGTATAGTAGAGAAAATATTTGAAAGAATCCTCAATCACCATGAGTGCCACATTAGCTGTAATTTTTGACATTGTATGTAAACCCATGCTCTGCACAGTTGGTGAGAAAAAAATGTCCATACGGTCATGATGAAGTCTTTGTCAACGTTCAACCTTTATTTTATACAACAGAGTTGCATGACAGTTGACAAAGCTTTTTTTAAAGTATTGTTAATATAGGCGTTTTTGATTTTGTAACTACGTTAACAATTTATGCATAGGTTTTGTAGTTTAATCGATGACGATGACGTCATGAAGTATAGCCACCTGCACATTGTTTTACAGGCAACGTAATGATATGGTAGATCACTTCTTACCTCTCATACACGATCTTAATAATTCTAACTATCGAAAATGTCTGTTTCACTAAAACAGCCCTCGAGAGAAGTATTTTTGTCTGGCATAACTGTGAAAGTCGAGGAAAAACAAATTGAGTGTTTATCAAAGTCTAGTATTCGCACTTCATGTGACCAACATAAACCTGTGAAAGTTTGAGCTCAATCGGTCACCAGGGAGTCACGAGAAAAGAATGAAAAACCATTATAATTAATAATTATGTTTTCACTGTTTTGAAACATCGAGTTTAGAACTCGCGATTTCAACACTAATTGTTTCACTCCTTTCTCAAAAACTATAGATGTTCAAGCAAAATTATTTGAGAGGGTAGTTTTCAACCATGGTTCCGATCGCTCAAGTCAAAAGCATAGTAATTACTATTGAACTGCTTCATTTACCAACATCTATAATAATGAGCCTTCAAATCGTACACATTGTACCACATCGTTGCGTTGTCACAAACTTAAAAAGGGATCACAATGTTGCCATTATATGAATCCACTTTTGATAAGAGACAATTTTGAAACCGTTTATGTCTCGAGGTTAGAGTAAATCTTAAGATTCTGGGTTCCACGTCAGAATCAAAATCAACGCCAATCGCAGGTTATAAACTAAGACGCAGCTTACTGGAGTCAAAAGTGTGCAAAGTAAACTGAATTATGTCGAGGTTAACGAACGGGTAAAAAATCAAATGTCCTTTTTATTCCGTCACAAGTTTACACAAGTTTGATTATTCCGGAATTTTTCCCCGTTAGCAAACCCAAAGCAATGAATTCCTGTGGAAAATTGTAAACATGAGTGCTAGACATGAAATTAGATATGCTGGAGATAGATTATATTTTACTAAATTGTGCCACCAAAATGACAAAACTGTTCTACGTTTTTCCTTGGTAGTTGAAATTGTTACGTTAATTAGGTTGTTTGAATAACAGGGTTTGAACTGGTCGTGGAATCCAGTTAATGACTATAGACTGTGCAGGTCTCAATCATATTAGAAAACGAGAAATCAAATCTACACAGCAAAGTAGATGTCCACACGGTGTTACCACAAACCGATTATAGATTGATACCTGACCACGCCATGCCTCAAACCCCTCATACGAGTTTAGCGTCTTACTCAGAGGTAAGAGTTGCCGCTGGCAAGCGACCGGTGGAGCTGCTTAAGCAGAAAATATTGCTTCATACTTTTTTATGAAGTAACAAAAATCTCTTTGGCGGGAGTGTTGGTTCTGAAAAGAGCCGGTGTGGTTTCACTAAGCCAACATTCCTCCCAAAAGAGATGTACGCATGATTGTACCCGCAAGTTTAATATACTTATAGTTACTTCCACACAATGCAAAGCGTCAAACATCATTCTACTTAGCCAAAATGAGCAGGAAACCAGCAGGAAACGGTATATATCACATGACTATTTGGCTGGTAACCTTATTCTTGTAAGCAAAACTGTTTTGTGCCAAGGTAATTGTTGTGCTTAAGCACCTCTAAAATTAGGCCAAGCTGGCCGGGTTTTCAATCAAACAGTTTGAAGACAACTGAACTTAACACGGCTCATCCACAATGCTAGGCTTCACAATCAAGTCTTTCTCACTTCATGTACGGAATGCTCCTAAGTCGACCTGGCCGCGAGTCGACTTTTTACTAAATTAAGAGATAACTCAAAAAAGAAGTTTTAGCTGCTGCCCATCTTGGATTGTTGTTAATGTACCATTCCATAAATGAACATTGGTTGATTTATTCTTAATTCATTCACACACACAACTTAGTTAGATACTGAATTTCTCGTCTATTATCTCAAGTCACTTTTGAATTAACATAAGTGCACCCTAACATAAAGTGCACCCTTAAATTTTTCATAGTTGAAATGCTTAATTCTTTCGTTATTGTTAAAAATGGTTTTAAAATTTTTGTTTGATTAAGAAACTAGTTACTCTTAGTTGTATTCTGAAGAGACAATGAAGATATTTTTAACTTGTGATATTTATCCGGAGTATGCGGCAATCAAATTGGCTTATATAGTAATACAGGTTTGTGGTTCGTGTGTGAGTGTGAACGCGTCTTTACACGTTTAAACTGAGGACTTTAACAAAAGGATCCGGTAAAATAAGATGACTATAAACAGTCCTCGCTTCGCATTTGTGTACAAAACCAATGGAGGCATCGCTGAAAAAACTAAGTCCGAACAATGGGAGAACAAAGGGAAGTCCTCGACTGACGACACATTTCTAAACGTGTGATTTCATATTCACTGCCTTATGGAGACCGAGAACAAAACAGAAAAGGGAACCAAAGGGTCTCCATTAAGGAAAAGCTAAAGACTGGGTTGCTCCACAAGGAAT
>CM021526.1:31290430-31300521 GCA_010994315.2 Pisaster ochraceus | reverse complement strand
TATGGAGGCAATGACCAGGGGCATGGAGGCAATGACCAGGGGCATGGAGGCAATTCATCCTCCATTGCATCCATGGTGTATCAGACTTTGGCTATTATTACATAGGCCCACATCCACAGTTGCCATTGTGAAATGGAACATAAAATGTGGTAAATTCTTAAAGTTTGATTATTTGTCATTTTGCAACTATCTCTTTCATCCAGAATTCAAATAATTGTTTCTTAAACGACAAATGTATAACTTAAGATAGCTCTTCCAAACAACACATTAGGATGTCTGTACAGTATAACCAGTGATAAAAACAACATATTTAACAGTATTTTACAGTAAAACAAGATGAAAATCTGATTTGATAAATTCTTGTATAGGTGTGTGGGTGGTTGGATGTGCCAATTGTAGTCAGTTCGTCTCTAATAACAACTTTAAGCGCATCAAATACCTGTTTTATATTTTCATCCTAACTGACTTATAACTCCTGAAATATCTTCCGCAAGTGAAAGATTTGTTTAAGTTTTTAAAATTAAAGTCTGAAAATGTGAAAACATGTTGAGCTGTGATACCATAAATTTTTAGTTGATGAATTTGTATATTATGGTTTATCATATTGTTATATCTAACCTCCCTGTCCCTAGTGATGATCACCTTCTGAGTACTTTGTTGAATGATTGACCGATGAGTACAGATCGGTTTGCTGAAAGACTTCTTTGATAGAGACACTTGGTTTCAGTAAATTAATTGTGTAAAAAATATATCAAGTGGATAAATTTTGTGTCTTAGTAACCATGGGCCAAATAGCACAGAGCTGCTTAAGCGCACAAAAAGTAGCTAAGCACGACAAAATGGTGTTTACCAGAATAAGGTGAACAATTTCATATGGCTTTTCAAGCCCCCCAAAAAGTGGCCAAGCACAAAAAAATTGTGCTTACCGGAATAAGGTTGCCAACCACAATATCATGTTGCACTAAACATACTTGACAGGTGTCCTGCTTAATTTTGCTCAGCAGAGAACTTTTCAGCAAATTCTTTGCAACTTTATGAATTTGGGCCATGAGGTGTGAAAACATAAGCCTATGAATTCTAAATAAATAGTGATAGTGTGTTTAGACTTATTTCGTATTTATTTTCAAACTGAATCTTTCCACACTTTCTTTAATTGGTGACTAGTTTTCAAGATCAATAATGATCTTCATAACTAGCAAGTGATAGTTTATGGTCTTTCTTTCAAAACACATGGAGATCCCTAACACTAAACAACCACCATTGTTGATAACTGCTGTAATAACGGGTACAGCCTTTCCTTGTTTCAAGACAAACACCATGAACACTAAACAACCACCATTGTTTCACTGACTGGCATGTTGATAATTGCTGTAATAATGGGGACAGTCTTTCCTTGTTTCAAGACAAACACCTTGATGACATCTGAGATTCCTTTGTCACTCAAACATTCCACCAGAGTCTCAAAGGAGTAATTGAGTCCTGGCACTAGCATGGGGACCTGCATTGAGCAAATTACAAAACAATTGATGTAAATTAGTTGTGTAAAACTGTCAGTGTCGGATTTAGTATAGGTGATTACACAGTGGAATGATTTGGGCAAATGTCTGATATATTTGTCTAATCTCATTCCATAGATGTCAAAGTTGCATCGGGATAAAGAATATTATTTGGTTTTTACCCTTACACTGATGTAAAGAACTGTATACTCCGTACTGAGTGCCTGTGACAAAAAATCCACAGGTGTATTATCTGTTAAATTGTTGCAGCACTTGCTCATAAAATGTAGGATTCTGCCTCTAGCGACCAGGTAATCTCAGTGGTCTAGTGGTAAGACATCTGCTCTAGAATGGCAAATGTTGGGGTTCGAATCCCACCCGAGGAATATGCCTGTGGATTTTTTTTCACAGTACTGAGTATACAGTGCTCTACACACACCGATATATGGGTATACATAACAATAATCTCATCCCACACTGTTAACATCTCTACTTACCTCAATCATAGTCTTCTGTAGTGAGTAGAGTTTTTCATCATAAAAGAAAGTTATGAGAAGCTGCATGGAGGGCAAATTAAGGGATGTATTCTGAAGATTGACTGTCAACTTGAATGTCGGTCCTATACCTTGAATCTGCCACAAAGAAAGAATGAAGCTTATGACTGAATTGAAGAATTTCTAGAAATGAAAAACCCCTTTTCATGTAACTTCCTTCATCAATAAATGCATCATTATACCAAACTTGGATTATCCTAGAAGCCCATGATATACCAGTAGGCCGTTACTTCCTACATGCTGTAACATTGTTTTTGGTTCTATCACAGTAACCACATATGCCTTACCTGAGCAGAGAGTTTCAGAGGTTCAGCAGGATTAGAGGAGATCGGTGTCAAGCTGTTATCAAGAGCTTTGACAAACGACCTGGCTGTATTAAGTCTCAGTCGATACAAATCGTGCTGAAACATACGATGCATGGCTAGAAATACAAATTGAATTCACAATTTTTACTTGTCAATATTCAACCTAGTCGCCTACCTACTCCCGAGACCAGGAGCAGATCCAGACAGTTGTTTTCCAAGGGAAGCATTTTGAATCAATTGACAGGAAGGCTGACTGATCCAGTATGTCATCATGTAATAAGCTGGATTCATTTGACCTTTCATTCCTTCACTTCACAATTCTAAACCCTGAGGGTGCACCCGTAGGTCCATACCTTGGGTCCTACCACTGGGTTAACCCCTGGGTCCACCCACTTTGTCAGTCCCCTGAGCTCAACCACTGGGTCCATCTCCATGGTCCATCCCTGGGTCCACCCAGTGGGTCAACCTACAGTGTCCATCCCTGGGTCCACCCAGTGGGTGAACCCCTGGGTTCCCCGACTGGGTCAATCCATGGGTCCACCCACTGGGTCCATCCCCCAAGTCCACCCGCTGGGTCCACCCACTGGGCCCATCCCGAGTCCACCCACTGGGTCCACCCACTGGGTCCATCCCCTGAGTCCACTGCAACCACTGACAATAAATGTATCCCATATCATGTTATTTACGAACAAAAGTATCTGTTGAATGTTAATTATAAAAAATTATTGACCTAATTCTCATCAGCAAATATATCTGTACATCGAGAGAGTAAGTACAAAGATAATTGATTAATTAAAGACGCCTACCCTTATCTTGTTTGCTTTGACTTCACTTACATATTCCATTCTCCCTCTCCCGCATAGTCTGGTCAACAAACACCTTGGTCTTTTTAGGAACATTGAGTTTATGTGCTTGGGAAGGAGGTGGACCCCTGACCAGATCTTTCTCTTCAAACATGGCACTTCGTTTCAGAATCTTGATGAGTAGACTTCCTCTTCTTGTGGTCAGTACCAGTGTGGAATCTTCACGTCCAAAGCGCCCATACTGAAGTCCCGTTATCACATCCTACATGTACAAACAAAACTTGAGTGTGTCAAAATAAATCAGTTTTCAGGTTTGCTGTTCATATTCTTATTCTGTATTCCGCCATTTTCAAGAAAAACCACACACACAATTATTAATTAATAAGGTCAAGTGAACAAACAAATAATGTAGAAAAGCAAGGCACATGTACATATACAAATACAAGCCTGAATAGGATAGCCAGAATCAACAAAAGTATACATAAAACTGCAGCTAGAAAGCCTGTTGAATCAGTCACAGAAGGAGACCTATAAAAATAGGTATATAACAAATATCATATACCACACACACACACACAGACCCTTGTCATTTGATTGGTGGAACACGCATTATGTGTCAACTGTCATCCATATTTTTGTCATGTATTTTGCCACCGCACTCCAAACTTTAATATTGGAGTCTAATATGGATAATTACTGGACCCTTTGCAGTGTCCTTTCCAAAATAATCGTTCCTCCCCCGTTTGTCAAAAGAGGAAAGGTCATGTCACGGTGGACAAAACTTCAAACGACAAGGATATCAATGTGTGAGTTATATAAACCCTTTTGGTATATGCATTGTAACAGAGCATAAATAACCCGGTGAAATCTGGCTTTTGATTTTACTCATGAATCAGAACAGTCCAGAATTCACCTCATGTTTATTTTCTGCAACATACACTCATATGCATCCACTAATTGTACATTATATGATACAAATAAGCAAATATAATAAATAATGAATATGCAAGAAATACAAATTGATCAATAAAAACTTTTTTAGAAATGCTAAAGTCGTATTGTAAAACAAGTATGCATTATAATGTTTAGCTACATTTGAAATATTAAACATGAGGTATCACAATTCCAATGTAGAGTTATTGATGAGTTGTTATTATTGTTCACTCAGGCATCACAGACAAGAACAACAAAAAACAGTGATTCCTTATGGGCTTAAAGCAACAAAATCAAAGTAATTACTGTAATCCTGAGACCTACTACTCAAATAAAAAGGTCGTCAGAACAAACACACTAAATAAAAATATAGATTAATTCATATAAATCAAATACAATAAAACAGATAAACAATACTACATAAATGCTTGCAAGGTTTTGAATTTACTTACATCACACTTGATTGTGTTGATGAGATACTTTTCCCGGTAGAATTGAACTTCACAATTATTGAGTGCCACCATGACAGCCTTGAAGCCTTTCTGTTTATGGTCCATGATGGCCATTGTGGTGATACTTGATGGGAGATACACGCACCACAGTTTTTTACCCTAGGTAGATATAACATAATAATAAAACATAGTTCTTAGTAAGCGCTTTATCACACTTGAGGGCATCTCAAAGTGTTTGTTTTTTCTAGCGGAGCTACATTCGAGATATACGACCCGTTTCCTTACATGGCACGATGTAACGGTTTACAAGGTGCTGTGGCGCAATCCCCAGCCAACCTTACCAGAAACCTAGAGTCGAAACCCTTCTAGGTTCTTTTACATGCATTACACAACATGCAAGACCTACAGCTTTATGTCTCATTCGATGGACAAAGCAATAACGGTTAAGTGTCTAGCTTAAGGACACAAGTGTCAAGACCGGGACATGAGCCCACACTCTGCTCATTAGAAACACCAGCGCTTGAGCCCATTTCGTTTGACCGCTCGGCCGCGACATGCTACGATTACACTAAGCCTTGACCACCTGATCAATTGTAGTTATGAACAGATGAAGATGAAAATCACATTACTACATGAATGTTAACCATAAACTAGAAGAGAACACCCAAGCATGAAGCACTAGTGTGCCTGATACATACCTTGATTGTAAAACATTGCAGAGTTTGATCCATACATCCCACCACAATATTCTTGCCTACTCTCTCCAAACCAACAGGTTGACTGTTCAATTCTACACAGTGCTTTGCAACCTTCATTCCTCTATAATGCATAAATGTCATTTATAATGTTAGCTACAATAAGTTGCAAAACAAATTGTTAATGGCCTCAAGTTTTGACCCTAGCAGTCTTTCTCAAAAGCTAAATGACAACACAAGATAAACACACATTGTACTAGTGTAACATAAGTAGTCAGGCAGAAAGAAGTGAGAAGAAAGAGGCTAAGTAAGTTAAAGAGAACTCCTATGGGAGTCATTGATGTACTAAAGACCAACGGTGTAAAGTAACAAGTCATAGTTATCGAACAAGTTAACAACAGAGTGACAAAGATATCTGATAATTTGCACATAGACGTCCTACTGAGTTAAATAACACAATGAAAATTCAAAATGTTGTAAGAACAACTATTTCAAAACTACACAGTTCCACAGTCAAATTGATGCAATAATTGCATCAGAGGTATAAATACAAGTTTACCATTATACTCAGTGTGGTTTACGGACGGTATTAAGTACTGTATATAGTTAGTGGCCTGGTGTTTCAACCCTAGCAGAGTCTGCCTCAAAGGCTAAAAAGGAAGGACCAGACTTCAAGACAGAAAGACTCTGCTAGGATCAAAATGTCAGCATTTTTACCATAGGTCCTTTTGGTTGGTTAGCAGTTGGCAACAGCTAGTTCTATTTCCTCAAGCACTGCATACTCAGTGCTTTCCAATTCTTGAATCTCCTACTTATAAACTTAAAAGTAGTTTCTTACAACTCGATTGTAACGCACATGTATAACCCATAATCATGGGTTGTACTGTCATGGGTTTAGATTCAAGAACTCACTCTACATACGGAGATTGAACCTGAAAACACAATATTGATCAAGACAAGACAAATTTACCAACTGACAATATCAAAAATATTCTACAAGATTATTCTTAATCAATGTTAATAAATCTAATGTATTGTTACATTTCCTTATGGCATGCCCTTTGCCAACAGAGGGCGCCAGCATGACTTACATCGCGCTCAACACGCTTACTATCATTGATACATTCGCAAGCCAATCACTGCATCTGGAGGTACAATGTACCAATAATCAATAAAGGATAAATCTATAATCAATCACAGGAACTTCATCTGTAATTTCACAACAATATATGCACATGAGTAAGTTGAGATAAAAAGAACAAATGGACAGACAAGCTGACCAGGTACAGGTTGATAAACAAATATTAATGATAATAATAAACAGTTTTATATAGCGCAAAATCACAGGTTAAGTCTCAGAGCACTTTAGGGAAAGGGAGAAGAGAAACAAAATGGAACTCTGGAACACAAAGAGCAAGAGTATCAAAACAAGTACATTTTACAATATAACCTGCAGGTAAAAACAATGAAATCATCAGTTAATTGACAAAGATACAAACATATATATATAATGCAATGGAGAAAAAAGAACCAAAATGCAAACTTGAAAATTCTAAGTGAATGAGTGGATGTAATGACTCATTTATGAGTGCTTTTAAATCCATCATCATGTCTGTGGATGATGTTGTCAAAGATAATTGTATGCCAGCATACTGAATACATTTGGGGCTACATAGTGATAACATTACTCCATAGAACTAATCAAGCATTGAGAGCTGATTTACCTCTTAAGGGAATAAATGTTGCCATTTCTACAGGATACAATGATACGATATTCCACATCATACAAGCCACTGACACTTATAAACACAGGAACACTCTGGATAGACATCTAAAGAAGATAAAGAAAACAAAATTACTATCACATTTTGTTATCAAGTATGGAACATAGAATGTGAAACAATGGCATAAATTTGTAAAAATCAACATTAGCTACTATTTGTTCCAACCACTACACAAGTAATAGAAACTTACCTTAGCCAAGATGGTGAATGCTTCTGGATCTAAGATGTAGACTTCCTTACTCTCTGTACCAACCACGATGCAACTAATACCATCTTCTTCTGCAGATGACTTCTTCAAGATATCGAGACATGTTATTACCGTCTACAAAGAAAGAAACTCAAATCCATAAATAATCCATGCTGTATATTTTTTCTTCAGCTTCAACATACAAAGGTAGCTGCAGACTTTCGTAGCAGGAAACTAAAATTGTCAGTCATTCTCATCCATAACTTAAGAAAACATGTCTGATCTGAACAGAGTGTACTAGACTCCATTAAATGCAATTTATACTATGATTTATTAACACAAAATGTAACATTAATACATGATATATTGGTCCTTATTGCTTGAATTATTCAACACACCTGTCTCTTAATGGCAGTCTGTTTATGCAGTTGAGCAAAGTTCTCCATTTGTTCCTTGTCTTGTAGCATCAAATACCTGAATATAACACAAGAAGCCGCCATTGAGTCTTATTTGACCCGCTCATTTAGATTTAAGAAAAAATGCTTAACACTTTGTTTTATTGGAAATAAGTCAAAATATTATCCAATTTATGTTACTCATAGTACAAACAGTGTACCGAATGATATACTAATTGCAAATACTTCAGAGTCAGTAGTTAAATAAGATGCACAAGATAAACTTGTTCATCAGTTCTTAAATTCAAACTCTGATGGCAAAAATTATGATTTCAGTAGTCTAAACACTCTGAAGTTATCATATTAGCCGATTTATGTATTTATTTATACCACTACCTAATCAAAAATGCAAGTGCCAAAAGCAGGATGGATAGGAAACAGGAAGAAATATCAAATTTTTTGATGTGGAAGGAAAACCCCAATGGGGAAAAGCCACACAATCAGGGCCCAATTTCATGGCTCTTCGTATGCCAAAATTCTGTGCCGGCAGCCCAAAGAATCTCGCACTTTATTGGGTGCTGTACATGCAGGATTCTAGTGCCATAAAATTGGACCCAGGTAGGGACTGAAAACCCAATCTACATGCAAGGGTCCAGTCTGAAGTGGGGTTTGAACCAGGGTCCACAGAGGTGAAAGGCAAGGAAAGAAACCACTGAGCCAACCTGATGCCTTCAATAATAAGAAAGTTTGATGTATAAAGAAAGCTTCACTTTATGAAGAACATGAAAGTGCCATCACCTACTATCCACACATTTACCCCAATACACGAGCAATTATACACAATTGACAACAATTTCTATAATGTATTCTTGTCAATATCAAGAGTTCTTCCTGTGGATACCAGGAATTATTACCTGAGAGATCTGACTGTTAGTGCTCCTTCATTCCCTTCTCTTCTTATACTATCCAACATCTCTCTGAGTACAGTCACATCAATCTTATCCTGAGACAAAACAAACAAGTGCATTCAAGTTTATACTTTTTGAGGCTTTGCATGGTGAGGTATCAATGCATATTCTGTTTGCGGTAACACCATGTGTATATTTATACTAGCTGTGTAGATTTGTTTTTAGGGAACTAGGTCTTGCTATTTGTTCTACTGCTGCGCTGCAGAGCAGATTTTGGAATTCGGGAGACTACTTAGTTCTGAAAAAAACTGTCCAGCTTATTAGCTACTACCTGGGTGGAAGGTAGGAAAATCGGTTGGGACTAGTACCTTCGCTTAGTGGATTGAGGGGACTTCTCGTTATTAACTTCACTGCCATGAAGTGAGTTCTTAATTGGTCTTAACATTTCGACTAGCTTGCTCTAGTTATCATCAGGAGACTGAAGATATTGAGACATATTGTTCTATTTATAGGGGTTCAGAGGTTTCAGTGTAGAGTCAGTCACTGCTCTGATTGGTTCTTCTGAAAGGAGAACTGTGGTTGGAGGGCTCAGGGCTAATGCGTGCATTAAAGTGAAGTCATAATTGATCCCCATGGAAATTGCTATGATGTAGGTATAACAAGATTGAATCGTAGCAACACATACTTATAGACAACAATCAGCTAATGATTAGTATAACAGACACATCAACGTGATGCCAGTCAATAATATTACGTAATAAACCACAAGGAAAACTGCTGCTTCCAAGGTATTGTAAACTTTGGTGTGATCCCTGGCTATTACAGGTTGAATGACTTGTGACTGGCACCCCTGAACAAAGATATTGACAAATAGACTGCCAACATAGGGCTAGATGGCTCAGTTGGTAAAGTGCCGGTATGTTAATCTAAAGGTTGCAGGTTCTAGTCAATTTCTTTATTCAACCAAAAATTATTCAATAATATTAAATTATACAAGCTGCTTTTATCAAATTCAATCTCCTTGAAGAAAGATTGGAATGAATTCTCATCTCACTAGACTACTGCATCAGAGTAAAGTGTTTAATCTACATTAGCTGAAACCTGTTCATGGAACTATGAGATTAATTAAATGTCAAAGATCTTGTATTGCACATTACCCACTATAATAAACTAATAAACATGAAATCGTTGAGGTGATTAATAAACCTTCATCATACTTCATTGTTGTTTGAATGATATCATTATTCTTTCCATTTTTTTTCTTTTTTTTTCTTTTATTTATTCTAGTTGTGAAGCCAAGGACTCTCAGAAAAGCAAACTTAATTACATACTATACTAGCCATGGAGAGTAGACAAGGAAGGAGATTTCAGTTGTAGATGTGGGAGGAAATCCCCTGAGAATTTTTCTCGGGGGAAAACCTGGTACAATCAGGAAGGGACTGAAAACTCTATCAACATCGAGCCACCGCGTGATTTGAACTGGGGTCCTAAAGGTGGAAGGTGAGGAAAGATACCACTACCCCCATGCCAACCCGACCACTCTGCCAACCCGACCACTCTGCCAACCCGACCACTCTGC
>CM021526.1:31225781-31236226 GCA_010994315.2 Pisaster ochraceus | reverse complement strand
CTTCCGTTTTTTAAGACATAGAAACACGCATGGGACAGTTCAGGACCGGTGAAATACCTAGTATTAACCGGCGTCTCGTATCTTCCGAGCTCATATTAACGAGAGTCGACTGTATTTGTATTTATTTTATTTTGTTAAACTTTACACTGGCAAAATAACTACAAGTCAGTAAAAGGTGCATAACACAAAATAAAACTAAGACTAAAGAGATTTAAAAACCCATAGATGTGTACAAACTAACCACATTCTATGGAATACCAAGCCAGTGAGTGGCAAGGAGGAACAGGGGTCCAGCACCTCTACAAGGCCGTCCTACCACAAATACTTTCAACTAAAACCTCTGCCCTAACAAAATAAAAGAGAGAGTGAAGAGATAGCAACTGAGCTATCTAGCCCTAATGTTGGCTGCCTCCCTATTGTGTCAGTATCTTTGTTGGTTTGACACTTCTGAATGTAAAAGTCCTACTTTAAGCTCTATGCATACAGATAAACAACAAAATTTAATACCAACTTTGTACTTGTTATTTGGTAGCATCAGGTACAACCTCTGTAGGGGCACCTATCAATCCGATGGATTATATCTACAGAGCATTAGGCTGTCAGGTACGTCTCATGAAAGAAGATGATCTGGAGACACAACTCTTACTCCAGCATATCAACAACTCAAGTAAGATACCGGTTTACTTTACTTCCATTTGGCTTAAACTCCAGGTATTCGTTTTGTGTAAAGTGTTGTGTGTAGTGCGCACAAATGAAAATACACGCCAACCAACAGGCATACCTCCATAATGCGGAATGCGTATTGTGTAATCCGTACAGAAGTTATACGCTTCAGGGTACGGCGGAGGTGAATGACAGACGCAATAGGCATTGGGTATTGGGGATAATGCATTGGTATTGTTGGGTAGCCTGCATGTACAACTTGTCCAAATTCCCAAGGAACTTGATCTGTGAGACATTATCAGAATGGATTTTTGGCCTTAAAATATCCAGTAAAATGCCCTCCACATTAGGTTTTCAGGTCTTTGGTTTAAATGGACTAAAGAGTGTGCTTGATTTATGCTGTTAATGTGGATCTTCTGTTCATTTGGATTCACCTGCAATACGTCTTTGTCAACAGTATGTTTATATTCTTCTGGAACATTTTGATGACATTGTAGGATAAAGACTTTCAATCATCAAATCAGAACGTCTTGTTTCAATGTGAATTATTTGAAAAGACACCAGAGGAAATGTTTCTCTTCACATTTTTCTTGTCTTAAGGTAAGGAAAAAGCAGCCAATATCGAAGCCATCTTCCGTATATCAAGAGATGGGGAAGATGAGAGACTTAACGCATGCGGAGTGGACAATCACAAACTGCTATGGCATGGCAGTAAATGTTCTAACATTATCAGCATCTTGAAGAAAGGACTTCTCATCACTCCTCCTGAAGCAGAAATGACTGGCAGTAGATTTGGAAATGTAGGTTAACATCAATATACCCTTAGTGTACATCGATATGTAGAGCCAAAATACAAGATTGATATGGTATGCTGGTTAGCTTGGTATATTAAATGTTTGTTCTCAATGATTTCAACTATAACCAGTTAAACACCCGACTAGATTCTTGTCATTTGATTGCAGGATTGAAGGTCACATGACATTCATGAATTAAACCATCACATGGCCTACGTCATAAACAGTGCATTTTGGTACTGTGCCCTATGCAGTTTTCTCCAGTCTTGTTTTACTATTACATGCAGACCACACCATGCGTTAAACACAGCAGCACAAAATGCCCTCATAGAAAATGCCAGAATACAATCTTGTACATTTTGTTGTCTAACAGTGTAGGTTAAACAGTATTTTGGGTGATGACCCATTTTCCCTAAGCAATAATTGTCTGTGCTTAGCATGTTTTTCGTCTTCACTGCTGCATGAAATTGGCCTTATATTTGTACATGTATTTAGAAAAGTCAGTATAGAAGCATACAAGGGGGTTTTACGACTAATATTGAAAAGTCTGAAACAAGATTTGACAAAGGAAAGGTCAAGAACTCGAATAATAGGTAGATGATTTAAATGCATTAAGGTCAGTTGACTTCCAATGTGCTGCTTCAGTGGATGAGAATGTTGTTTATATTGCTTATGCAGACGTCACCCGTTTAGAGACCATCCGTTTCTGTATAATTATCTCAATGATGCCCAGACATCACAAATATTGTTATTTAAAAAGTATATAATAATTCTCAGTAAAAAAGTCAAAATTAACATGAAACAGACAGTTTGTTTTATTTTTTGAAATTGGGATACTAATTTAAGAAAGGATACATTGGAAAATTTCACGACCTTGACTGTGACCTCTTTGTGTGAATGGAAGTACATGTAGGTCAAATCTTGCAACCGCTGTGGCAGCTATGGTTTTTAAAGGGTTGAACGTTCAAGATGACTGTGTGTTATCGAAACATGATTTATAAAGAAGAAAGTTGATCAACCAAGATGATTGATAAGAAACAAGTTGTAGTCAATACCCATGGATTGGAAATCTATTATTTTGTCAATTCTTTTATTTTGTCTCTGACAGGGAATCTACACTTCCGATACCTTCGTTAAGAGTCTTGCATATTGTGACGAGTTCTTTGACAAATCGGACACAAAGTTTATGTTTTTGTGTGAGGTAAGAATCTAGGTCTCTTAGTTATCTGACTATTGTGAAAATTACTGAGTTGGAAGTCAAGTTATTGTTTATTAGGTGTTCAGGCTTCAGCCCAACACCTTGTTATATTGTTAATATTTCTTTGTACAAATTAGTTTTAACAAGATAACATGCCAATTTTTTTCCTGCTAGAATTTGGGTGACATGCATTTTGTATTTTCAGAGGTTTTTATGTAATCCTTGATTTCAGGCATTCATCCTTTTATTGCAAGAAAGGATTATGTGGCATTGACAAGCTTCTGCCATTGTATATCTTTGTATTTCGGCTCAATGGAGGAAAGTCCGAGTGGACCAAGATACCAGCCTTGACTCTGGCCATGGACCCAATTGGCGGCCATGTCTCAGGGCTGAGGTTTTGCAATTCACAGTGACTGAATATAACATTTTCTCAAAAGAAAATAACAAATTACTATGTTTCAAACAGAATCTTTGTTCTCTTGGGTTTGTTAACTCATGGTTTCTTTGTGCCAGCGGTACTATCAAAGCAAAATAATTTCAGCAATTCCAGGATAATAATCCCTCAGGCTAGGAGGAAAAAATGTAAGATTGCCGGCAGTCACTGGTTAAAGAGTTCAAACTCACCTTTAAAGAATTAAGCAGTTGGTAAAGTAAAGGAAAACACGTTATCAAGAAGCTTATTTTTAAAGTGAATTGGATGTTATTGTCATCAGACTCTGCAATTATCACAGTAAAAATAAATTAAGGGTTTTTAATCTGGTGCTGATCTCGCAGAAGACGTTTGAACTGATGTGAAAACGCAAAATTAAGAGTGATTTAATACAATGCTGTAAGCATGTAAAATACTTAACATATATATTGAAAGAATATTAGAATGCAATCATTCAGGGCAAATTACTTGATCCTTTCTTGGATAAGAATTAACATTTATGTAAATGAAATCTTGTTGAATTATCCAGGTTGCCTTGGGGAAAATGGCAATCAATCCACTAGATCCAGAGAAAGTTGTTGATCAAGGTTTCCAGAGCACATTTGGCACAGGCTATTACAGATACAAATCCACTAAAGATTTACATCTTCCATCAGGTAAGTTTGCATTCCAAAGGTGTCTTTGAACAGTGTTCAGTATTTATTGTTATTTATTATTAATAAAAAGAAATTCATGTTATGAATGTCATCTTGTTCACACAAACGTTATGAAGACATTTAAAGTATGATGAAGACCAGCCAGCACCTTAATAAAACTGATGAGAGTAGTTGATAATGGACCTGTGTAACTATTCTGCAGAAATTACAACTTCATGACTTGTGGGGAAAGTAGTCTGGTATCAATTCAAATTAGTATCTTTGATGGCTATTTAGCACACGGGGAATATGACAATAGTTGATTAAGATTTATTGGTGTATGTTTGTCTTGTTTTTAGGAGCATCCATTCCACTCGGTAGATTTGGACACGCCAAATATCATTCTTATGGGAGTGACTATAATGAGTATGTTGTGTACAAGGAGAATCAAGTCTGCCTTCGTTACTTGATACAATGCAAGGGAGATTCACATCAAGCCACCAGTCAAGAAGACAATGATGATTATTCTTTCAAGAATTATGGAGTGGCTAAAACCAACTGTAAGTTGTTATTGTTATCTCAGCCCTGGAATAGAATGGGCCACAGAGGTCATTGACCCCTGGTCTCGGCATTGATGCCCCTTCAAAAGTTTCCCATAGGCTTTAACGTTTTGCAATGAAATAATAATAATAATAACGAAGACTTATAAAGCGCACATATCCTCCAAAGGTGCTGTAACAAAGGAAGAGAAAAAACAAAAGGCAAGGAACTAAGAAAATTCAGTTAAGAAGAACAAAACACTTTTGACTTAAGGTGTGTTTTGAGAGACATTTGGAATGAGTGAGTAGTATTGGAGGTTTAATGTGAAGAGGAGGTAACTGATTCCAGAGATGTGGTGCTGCAATGGAGAATGATTTGTCCCCCCGGGTGCGATGAGATTTTACTTCTTGAAACAGATATTTATTTCCAGAACGAAGGTTGTTGGATGTATATATAAAAAAAATGTTGAGCATTTCCAAGTTGAAAGTGCCGTTTGCAAAATGAAAATGGCCTTTCCCTCTCACAGAAGAAATTCCAGGCCTGTTAATTAGCAAATAACAAAGGCAGATTTCTTGCAGCTGAAGAACACTTAATAAGCCTTGATGAACTTATTATGTACAAAGTGATGGAACACATTTTATGTACATGTATCAGCAATGACAACAATAATGCGCCATTGGAATTGTGACATGGGCATATGGGTTTTCGTTGTTTTGTTTTTTTATGAGATATTTCCAAACACCACAAGGCCAGACGGCCACTACAAGGTGTCGGCCCAAATAACTGTCACCAGGGGCACATTGCCACCTACTCCTGGGGCTGAAATAGAGTTACCCCCTTCACAGTCCATAATGATGTAGGCATGGGTATCATCCACTAGGAGCCTGGCCAATAGAGCAGAATGCACTACCTTCCCAACATTTTCAAAGCAATTATGGTTAAGTGCCTTTCTCAAAGGCACAAGTGTCATGACCAGGATTCGAACCTCTGCTGCTGACAACACCAGAGCTTGGGTCTGTTAAACTAGACCGCTCGGCCACAACACGCCAATGCTACATTATCACATTGTTTGGCTGGGTACTATTTTTTTTCAAATTGCCTTGGCTTGTTAAAACTTGCCTTGAGAACTGATACAGTATCCTGAAAGACTGCATCAAAGAATAGTATTAAAAAACACAAATTACAAAAACTACTTCAACAGTAGATAAAAAAGCAATCTCCCTAAATTAAAACCAGCATGGTCATTGTCGTATGGTAAAAAAAATGAGCTGAAGGTCATTCAAGTCACTGCTCTGTTTTTTCTCATTCATAAATGCCTTTTTTTATAAAAAGTGCAATAATGTAGGAAAATTCCTCGGGCTTCATTTTGGGAAGGGTCGAATTGCCTGCGACACTCAACGGTTGTGTGTATGCATGCATACCAATAGATTTTGCATTAGGTATCGGTATATATTGATTGCATTATGCGTAGTTTAGCACCCGCAAAAGCTTGCACGCAAACACACGCATGTCCAAACACTTTGTACCATGTCTCTACTACTTGATTAAACATGGCAACGTGATCTCCTCTTGACCAATCAGAATGGACAAACTGTCTGGGGTGTTAACAAATGACGGTTCAAGATCTCCTTACCACTCTTGTATGCATTTATTTAGGCTCTGTCCTGAATGGAACCAAATCAGAAAGTTGAAATGTATACTGGTTTTTATTTTGTAGGTGCACAGGTCGGAGGTAATGGAGACGACGACGATGATGATGATGAGGAGGAGGAGGAGGAGGATGATGAGGATGCTATGGATGATGATGACGAGGAGGATGGAGACGAATAAGAACAACAGTTTTGCTATCAGTTCTTATCATATCACCTGAGCCCTCTTACAAGAAAGCATCTAGAGCTTCTTATCACCTGAGCTATCTTACAAGAAAACATCTAGAGCATCTTATTGCCTGAGCTATCTTACAAGAAAGCATCTAGAGCATCTTATCACCTGAGCCTGTGCCACAGTTTGTTTATATATACTGTGACAGTGAATCATAATAACAGCATTGAAAGAAAATGTATATACTAAACAAAGGAATGATACTCTAGAAGGACATCTGTATAGAAGCACAGCTTGAGCTCAGGCCATCATATAACAGTTTGTATTACTTTAGACACATTTTAATTGTGTATTTTTAGTCAGTTTATTGGGTTTGTTGTTTTTACAAACTTAAGATTTGTACAATTAACATTGCCAAGCATTTTAATAGATGTAATGTAGATGTGGTTTAAAATAACTCATTTCTTAGACTGTGAATATTATTGTTGCAAACATATAGCTTCTGCTAAAACAGGAAGGTTTCAACTCTATTAGTAGTTCTTTTTAAAAAGGATGACATGATTTCAAACATGCTGACAAAATCGTTTGCAGTAATCCTGCCATTTATGAAATAATAATGGACATTACAAAGTAGGAAATAAATTACTGAGCAGAGATCCGATTCGTTGAAAGAAAGTGAAGAAAAATAGGAATCTATTTTCCTTTAAAGTAGTCTGCAAAAACAAACTAAAGGATATACAGTTTGGAGACCTCAGTTCTCCTCATTTCAACAACTTCTAGTTAGTTACTTAGTAAGCATTACCTGATAACGCACACAGATATACTTAAAGGGGCTGTGTCCTCATGATCAAATTAGGCCTGTGGCTGTACATGGAATTATGAACTTCCACCACTTACCACATGGAGAGTGTGTGTGTGTAAGAATTTGTAATTCAATGTACAGCCACAGGCCTGCATTGATCATGACGACATAGCCTCTTCAATGTACACTTGGCTTTATACTAGTGCCTGGTGGTGTACCTTCACAAAACATTCAAATTAAAGTCTAGACTTGGATTTGGTTTGGGATAAATGAAAGATATCTTGACAATGATGTCAATGAAATTAAATGATGACAATAGTTATTATCTAACCTGGTTGTTTATTTACCATTATTCTTGCCAGATTCGAATATTAAAGTTTCCAAATCACACAACTCCCAACTCCTTGTACATGTACATAGGATTTTAGAATTTAGATCAAGTATAATCATGCACAATGGCTATTCTTCTTGATCTTAGAAGATTATGGAAAGAAAACAAAACACTGTCAACTTTTTTTATTTTCTTAGTTTTTAGATATGTTAGTCATAGTCAGATTTCTTGTTGTAGCATTGGATTTTGAGAAACTATTTACATAAATCAATAGACGTTTGGTTTATTTGCTAGTTGTGTATATAGACGAGATGAAGTTGTTGTATTCCATATCAATATTTGCCTTTAGATTCTACAATTACCAGGTTTTGTTTTATAATACAGCAAGTTATTTTCTTCAAATCATGACCTTTTGCAATAGCTCTTCATGACAGCTCACTTAAAAGAAAAATGCACTTTATTCAGTTTTCACACCAGAACATGTTTAATCCATCATTACTAGAAAGAATATATTTTACTAAACTACTGGACAGATAACAATCGTGATGTATTTTTGATAAATCTGTAAAATCCCATATCGATCATGTTTAATCCACTAATTGAATGAGATATGTAGCTTTTAAGCTGTTCATTGGAGTTTGTTTTAAAATGCTTGAAGTCGTAACATGTTCTGGTACAGCGTTTCTAAGGTAAGGCAATATCTTTACATATTGCAGATCATTATCAATCAATTTGTTTCTTTAGTAGTATTAGAATGAATTATGTGAAGTAACTCGATGAATTAGAAAGAGTCTGTGTTTAAAGAAATCCTATAGATGAGTGTTTTAGCTCTGATCCGTACGTGAAGAATACAAGGTGGATTTCTTCGGTTGAACATTTCTACTGCATTTTTATTATATCAATTTAGAATTTTAGTATTTTCCAATAATTATTTTGTCATCAATTCATCAGAGATTAACTCTAGTTTTGTTTTCTGTACAACGATGGTCAACATGTATGTGAACTAATTAATGTGTTTTTGATTTATTCAACCAATATGCCGTATAATTTTTGCATAACGAGTAAGTCTATTTCTGTTTTGTCAGTTTTATTTTGTAAATGCCTTGTTGTCATTCCCTAGATTAACCTGGGATGAAAACGACACAAGAACATTTTTTTACAGATCGAAGAAAGAATTTCTCTTAAAAGGAATGTATCTAAACTGACTCTTTATCGTCAGGTTAGATGTAGTTTGGATTTGAAGTAAGGTAGTAAGCTCCGCAAGTAATGATCAAATAGAAAATGAACGATGGTAATATTGCCACCCAATCAGGACCGGGCCTGTAAAGCGAACCTTTCGGCTTTTGTCAAAGACTTTGAGAAAGCTTATCATTGATTTGGCTTGAATTGTTTTCATGGTTGTTTCTGATGTTGTTATTATTTGGTGGTAATAGATGTAGTTAACCGTATCCTTTTATGAGTTGGTGGTGGTGGGGGGGGGGGGGTATCACGATTTTAGATCAGCACAGGCCGTTTTTGAATAGGGACACTGCTGCTTTCGAAAATGGTTGTCAATTATGCCTACGAGTACAGGTATTCTTACTTATGATTTACATGTCTTCTTTTTAAATAATTGCAACCTTTAAGGTCAAATTAATTGTTAAAACGTTAAGAACGTTTTCATTTTGACTTTGGCTTAAACGAAAGGTTTTGTTCACTGAGGGTAAATAAGTGACACGTAGTGTCCAACAACTAAATGAACTTGATTTATGCCGTTTTTAGTCTCCATATTTGAAATATTTCAAATAAAGTAGTTTAGTGCTCACATAAGATACTTTTTACGAACTATACATTTAATTGTACACTCGGTTATCCACAAAGAAATCCGGCGGGACTTAGTCTTATTATTGTGTGCAGATTTACCACTGACCTACTAACGTCGTTAGAATGTTTAATTTTACAAATGAAGGATTACAGCATTTAAATAGAACAACTAATGTTGTGAGTACATATCATCGGCATTTACTTGATTTGGAAGTTATGTACATAGTAACTAAGAAACAAACGTAAACTAGGAGCAGTATTGGAACCTAGTGACTAACAGGAAGGTACAGTGGAAACTTAGAGCAGGTAAAGAAGGTTATTAAGATATTATCTGCCGCCTGTTAAGTCCATATCGATGTTTTACCGTAGTGTTGCAGAGACCAAAATAATTTTCAACAAGCGCTTTTTGTAAATCTCTCAATTGCATGGGTTCTTTGGTATTTCATACGTTTGATTTGTTTAAATATTTTGCGCTTAATGGAATAACAATGTATTTTCAGTGTGAACAGTTAGTGACATCCAAATTTCAATATTTCTGACAAAATTTCAAAAAGTGCATCAATATAAAACGCCAATGAATTCTATAGTGAAGAAGGTGATATTGATGGCCATGTATTCTTGTATCAGATGGATCTGATTTCTTAGTTTTATGTTTAAATTATGTAAGAATTTACTAACGTCTGTTTTTATTTAGTTTAGAAACTGTACTTGTAATTTCAGATTAACATGAGATTGGGGTTAACACTTGACATCTTTTTTAGTGGAATTTCAACTTTTAAATGTGAAAAATTTGTGATAAAATAAAATAAAATCATGAAATATTACTTGTTTTACTGATACCAGTTGACTGCAGAGTGTAGGGATTAAAGTCTGTGTAAAACGTAGATACTGTACTTATTTAGCTTGGAATTGATTATGTCAATGAAAGCTTACAATCTAATATTTCAGTGATATCATTCTGATGGTCTGAAATAAGTGGAAATGAAAGCATGTGTATACTCCTTGTAATGAGGTTTGTGTACCTACGTGCATGATTGTTTTATCTTTGGGCCATATACTTGGTATTTTGTGTTCTGTTTGAATTAAATTACGGAACCAGATGGAGAGAAACATTGGGATATTTCCCCTTTAAATTGGTGACTACAAAGAGCAAAGTGCAGAACGCATAAGCGATCGATCAGAAATATTGGTTGAGATGGGTTGTATTACATTTTTTATTCAAATACCAATCAATTCGTTGATGAAGCGTTTCTCGCAAGATTTGTCCTTTCATTTGGAAACTGACAACACCCCCAAAATTAGGCCTTTGAATTGGATGATGTTGATGGTTGTCACGACAACGGAAGCATCTTTGGTTGTATTTTGGACACGAGTCATTCTCTTGATGGAGAACACATTCTGTTGGGCTGGATTTAGACGATTTAAAGT
>CM021526.1:31147886-31172505 GCA_010994315.2 Pisaster ochraceus | reverse complement strand
AGAATGCGTCAGTTGAGAAAAATAGGGCAGGCATTCCACATGCAACAATAAACTGTTTGAAACGGGTTGATTTTCACTGCATGGTCAGTAGAGCTCATCCTCTGACCAAATCTGTCAAAGTGAAATCTCCCTATGCATCGAAAGTGATTTAACAAGGTTTTTTTTCGTTTATGTGCTGCAGAGGTTTGGCATCGGAAAAGGCAAATGAAGCTCTTTTCTATGAGGACAAGACAGCCCAGAGAAAAGGACAGACAAAATCAGGTTTGACAAAAAACAGTCGTATTTCACTGTCAATTAATGGCTACTTTGAATTGGATTGACTTGGATCTCTATTCCTGGTGAAGGCACCATCTATTGTTTTGATCACCAGAATAAATACTGGACTGAAAAATGGAAGGCAGAGGAAGGGCAGCATATTTTGATAAAATTGTGTAATTTATTTTGTATATTTCTTGTTTTAAATCCTTTCTTTAAACGCAGCATCAAAGTCCAGTAAGACAAGAGGCCCCATCGTGCATAGGGTTGATCTACGAATCCGACCACATCCCAAAGCTCCACCTATTCCAAAGTAAGTTTGAAGTCTCCGTAACCTCCCCACCCACAAAAAATAATAACTAAATACATAAATAACAAATTGCAGTAATAATAATCCCTCTGTGCTGAAGTCTCATTAATATAATAATGAATAATACAAAATATTGACAAAGTGACTTCTTTCAACAGAGCTCTTCCCCGCAAAGCAAGGAGGAGGAGCAGCCGAGTCTTAGAGATCCAAGCCAAAGAGAGGAAAGGAATCTACAGTGAGAGCAAGCAGAGAAGACTTGATGAAGCAAACAAACAATGTTTAGCATCAACAGGGAACCGAAAGAGAGAAAAGGAACTAATAGAGGAACGGAAAGCAACGTTTGATTTGTGGGGTGAGCTGCATAGTAAATGGTCACATTGTGTAACTGGTGGGAGATGTAAGATAATGCATGCATTACTGTACATCTTGTCAGGAGGTGCTATGAATAGACAAGCCTGATTTCAGCCTCATTGACATTTTGGTTTGGAACATCAGTATCCCAACTTGACCTTTGAACTCTGATTAAGATTGGCATGCTTTGCTTCATGCTTGACATTCATGATTGGGCCGTTCTGTATTTGAAGCCAATAAACCCAAACATAACCACTTGGAGAATTGAAGGGTTGTAAGTAACAGTATACAAAGATTATTTGTTATAATGCCTTTAATGTCTGAAACATTCTAAAACTGGACATAACTAATTTGTTGATAGATTGTGACGTAGTAAAAAAGATAAAGAGATCAGGTATAGAAGCCGATGAGCACTTTCTACGACAGACAAAAAAGACACCAGCAAAGGTAAGGACATTCTTTAGAACGCTTGAATTTGTTTAAATTTAGTAGTTTTGTGTGATTTGTAAATATAAATTGATATTTTGACAGCATTTACAGTGTTTACCTATTGGATGTTTGTCATCTTTAACGACTAACAAGCAGCTAGCTTTACCATTCAGTTATTTCTTGTTTTTGACCTACATTGTTGATTTTGTTGAATCAGGTACCTCCTAGATACCAGGAGAAACCGAGCAAGTTCCCAGCAGTAGAGATCATTGCCCCTGGTGCATCATACAACCCATCGCTGGAAGATCATCAGGTTTGACACTTGTTTTCTCCCAATACCCAAATTCCACCCACTTATCCAACCAAGACTTTCTTACCATAAACAACCTCAATTCAATTCAAAATACTTAACTCTATGGACACTCAATTCCCAAACAGTATTGGTTTGCCTAATCTCTACTAAGAGTAGATTTGTGAACTCTACCAAATCATCCAAACTACTCCACTCTATTGTAATGAATCTCCAACACAGTGGTGTGCCTGGCCTCATGCCGAGTGTATGATTTGGGGATGCAGTTCCAAACACAAGCGAAACAATGAGATGTATTGTTAGGATTCGAAATTGAGATAAATTTCCATAATTATAAACAGGTGTCCCCCATACTCTCAAAACAGGTTTTCTTTACCATAATAACTGTTCGTAGCTGCCTCAAGTGTTTACTCGGATTTGTCAAACTGAACATTACCTAAATAATAAATGTAGTTTGAAAGCTCTTTTTTCTAGATGTTCCACATCTCATGTCATATGAATGGATAACATGTCAAGTTTGTAGATCTCTAAACATCTCCAGTGTTATTAATAGTATCCAAAAGTAATGAATTTTTGGTGATGATGTTTTTGACAGGATTTGATGAATTCAACTTATGAGATTGAGTTGAAGAAACAGAAAGCTGAAGAGAAATTAGAAAGATGGCACAAGATTCCCAAGCTCAGCGCTAAACAAGCACAGGTGGGTAGAGTCTAAAGAGTGTCTGAATGAATCCACTATGGCTCTGGCTGATGAAGCCAGATGTATCAAAATCTAGGGAGATGATCTGATTTATCTATAACCATATGTCCTGACCTTGTTTCAGTTAAAGTACGAACAGATATGCATCTTTTCAGCTCATCAGCTGATTTCCACATTTTTGGTTTATCAGTTGTGCCATCGAAAATTAAAAATCAGAGCACAAAGTCTTGCTGTGCCTAGCACTTCCTGATTTTTTTGACAAACTGCAGTTGCATGCCCGAATGCCCCTCCCCTCAACTGCGCAGTATTAAATCAAACAATTTATAGCAAAATAAGTATAGAATGATGGCATTAAAAGTGTAAGGAATAAGCATCAAGTATGGGAGGTTCGTCACAGGATCCATTGAGAGTACAAAGTTATAAACACAGCTCCTTACAACTCTTCTACGGAGTCAAAGATGATAGGCGTACATGTCTGTCATGGACTGAATACCATGAACCATTATGCCGTACTGACTTGATTTGTTTTGTTTCTAGGCAACCTACATTGATGAGATGTCAGCAGGATTGTTTCATGATGATGAGAATCAGACGGCAGATCCTGAGGAGGCAGAACGTGAAAGAGAAATCCTCCCTAATCCCCCAACAACGTATGAGAATCGCAAGACAAAGAAGAGGAAAAGAAAAGAGTTGGAGCTCAAAGAAAAGGTTTGAGAATTCTTCCAAGATTACAACTCTCTAAATCTATTCATGCAACATTGATGTTTACTTCTTTTATTAACATTCAAGTTGTTTCCACTAGTGTTTACCTTGATTCTCTACACAAAGAAAGTAATCATGTATGCATTGCAGTTGGTGCTCATCCGTACAAAGAACCAGGACATTTGAAATGACTATGGTCTTGATGTACCATAGCAAGATACTGGCTCTATAATTGCCTTGCCATGTCACAGTTACTTTATTTTCACACTTTGCTCTTCTCTGACCCAAAAGGAAAAAGAGATGAAGGCAGAGAAGCTATTGAAGATACGACAGAACGAAGTGTATCGATTACGTAGCATCGCTAAGGAGATGGAGAAAGAGAAAGCTGATGCAGAGGTAGAAAGAGAAAAACGTCAACAGAGAGAAAAGGAAAGAGAGAAGATTCCAAGATCCCTTGGACATCACAAGTATCCTTTACTCATTCTAAAATGAATGTGAAATTTCAGCTGCACTTGGGTGTCATTTTTGCAGTGCACCATGTTTGTAAGCTCACCACAGCTAATCGTGATTAGTGGGAAACGGTTATTCTCAACAGGTATTCTTTGACCAAAGCAACTAAGGATCTAACCCAACATATTGTTGCTGATGAGAGGTGGTAAGATTGATGGAAAGTTAGAGAAGTGGTTACCAAATAATACAGCAGTCCAAACAAAATCTGCAGCGGCAATTCCTGCATTTTTATGCAGTGCATGCCAAATACTTGAATCTGTTAAGTCTATAGGTGGTGTACACAAATTAAAACTTGATTATTTGATTGTTGATTGAATGAATGAGTTACACGTTGTAGTTCTTTAACCCTATTGCTACTTCAGATTGGAGGAAGAGCCCATGGTAATTAAGCTGAGTGATGAACTGGTCGGTAGTTTACGCCAACTCAAGGTATGCTTATTGACAAATAAGCTTAAGCCAAAGCTTTTGAACAAAACAGCCCAAGCCAAGTGTTACAGAAGTAAAAATCATGTTGATGTATAAGTATTTAAACATTTGTAAATTACAACAAGGCTGTTATTTTGTTTCTATTCTACAGCCAGAGGGTAATCTTCTTAGAGATCGTTATAAGAGTCTTCAAAAGAGGAATATTATTGAATCAAGAATGTGGAAAAGGCAAGTTCATTTGACTGCAAATTTTGAGAAATATTAATTTTTTAGTATTGATTCTAGTTCAGCCTAGTAGTTCCTGATCCAACGACTGATAATGAACAGAAAACTGTAATATCTTGTTTGAAGATTATCTCTCATTTTGATACATGTTTTCTTTTCAGAGGTCAAAAGGCACAGTATAAGGAGTACGAGAAGAAATCACACAAGGAAATCAAGTGAGTCAGACCTTCATCAATTCAATCATGTCCCAATCAAATAGAAATTGGCCGATTGTTGACCCTGCATGAAGATATTGAACATTGCTTTGCAAGAAAGTAATTATTAAAAGAGATACACAATGACAGTGATAATCCCTCCCCATGAGGTTTTTGAAATAGAAAGTGTTAGTAGACTTACTGGATGAAATCTGGTCTTCTGGAGAGTTTCTGCATGCCCTGAACTACGTAAATAATGACAAATTTACTCGGCATCTCTGCTGCCACCGAGTGACTCCTTTTGTCCGTGATTGATGATATTGTGTTTTTGTCTACTTCAGTAAAAAAACATTGTTTGGTTGTGTGTTTCAGGATTTAAGCGCTGAGTAGGAGAGTAAAGGGTCATGGAATTCTTCAAGGTGTTTGCAATGATTTCAAATACAGATCCTTGAGAAATCTTTCCTAGAAGTGTCATCATGTAAGGTCTATTCATTTCATCTACACGTCTTCTGAGAGGCATGTGTCTGAGACATTGGTGGCCCCTAAGTATGCATAATACTTTTACCCTTGTTGGCCCTGCACATGTATAACACACCTTCCCTACATGTTAGGGGTTTCAAAACATACCAAACTCAGGTGGCCATTATTCCCCCCCCCCTTTTTAATCAGCCACTTTTGACCAGGATATTTTAAAGTTTCAGTTTATCTTTTGCAAAATAAAATCTAGATTTAGTGTGGTCAGCGATCAGTAAATTTTAGCTTGTCTCAAAAAGTGACACGAGTTAAAGGGTAAATGTCTTCAAATTGGATTTTACAAAACACATTAGAATGACAGCATCAGATGTAACTACTCGAAATCATACCCAAACTGAATCAGTATCAGATGTAAATACTCAAATCAGACCCAAACTGAGTCTGTATCAGATGTAACTACCCAAATCACACCCAAGCTTACTCAGTTTTCAATATCACATTTGTCTTTTTAATATTAATTTTTTCCGTTTTTTAGTTTTCGGGAAAATACAACACAGTTTATATTGTTTAAGAGTACAAAGCCCAGAAACTAAATGGAAATGAATAATAAATAAGAGATCTAAAAATTAATTATTCAATTTATGAACTTATGTGGCAGTTTTGTGTTAAAGAACCCTGATTTAACAAAACAAAATACCTATATAAGCAAAGGATTTATAACCAAATATTAGATGTAAGCATTCGTAGTAAATTTCTGTACATCTTTTAGAGAAGTTAATTGCAAGTTCAGAAGAGAAGTAATTTCAAAACTTTGAAATGAGGTATTAAACAAAACAAATTATCTGAAACATGGTTATAGTAATAGAATGGAGTACAACGGTCATATTGTTGAAGTTGACAATATACTGTAGTTACATCTTGGTGAATTGGATTCAAACTGGCTTTTTCCTTTTAGAAACTTTGTCAAACTTTTACATTGTTTTAAAGTATATCCAACATTTATACAGCATGGGCACTGAACATTTCCCTTAATATAGGCCAGTTAACTCAACAGTGGCTCAAATCTGGGGTTTTTTTATCAATTTTTGTCATCATTTTAACTTTGCTTAGACTGGTAAATGATAAATGACATTGAGCTGTTAATCTGGTTTTTGGTAATGAAATCACAGAATGATGGACACTATGCTTGAATACTATATGTAAATGAAGCGTTACAAATTCAAGTAGCCAGACTTTTTCACAAATTAAAGTTGTATTTCAGTCCACTACACTTTGTAAGAGTTCCTGACCATTTTTCTTTTAAAGCGAATTGCATGTTATACGACTTGCTTGGAAGATACACCATTTGGATTTTCCCAAGATGATATTTTAAACTTAATTTCCTTACATGGGATATGTGTTCTTCACTGTTAACCATCACAGTTGTTCTGAATAAACCAATTGTACCAAATAATTATAGTGTGTCATCTCAATATCTGGATCAAAGATTACTACATACAATAAACAACCAATATCCATCAGAACCACCTTATCCTGAAAGCTACTCATCATTCATTACTATTTGTACCTCCACTTCTACAACTTAAACTCATTCCTTGCCAATTTGTGTTTCACTCATTAGAGACATAAATTATCCTGATGTGTCTGAAAACACTTGACTACAAGACTTCTAGCTAGTCTAACCTGACAACATAATACATTCATTCAGGGCAATAACCATTCCAAGACTTCAGCTCTGTCCCAAGTTCCAATTTAGAAAACTTTGTGAATCCAAAAACTGACTAAGAACTGAGTAGTTCTATGCAAATAAAATATCTTTTTGGAGAAATGATGGTTCTAAGAAGAACCGGGGTTGAGATTTCGTGGAGTATCAATGTTTTGTGAAACATTTCAAGGTTGAAAGATGAAACTTAAATCAGAACCAAAGTCGAGGCTGGGTAAAGATCCCAGTTCAATCATAAATTCATTCGATTGGTTGGAAGCTGCTCATGTGATCAACAGGCACACAACATTGTTCTGTATAAACATCTACTTATATAAAATCTAGTAACAAAACGCAAAAGGGGTTTGGCCTTTGCCAGTAAACAATCTGGTGTATTGAGACAGATCCACAGTCCAATTTTGTGGCATGCTTACCACAGAATTAAGTGTTAATGGAGCCCTAAAAAGTATGTTATTCTGTGGGCCATAAGCGCAAAATTCCATAATAACCAGTACCATGAATATGGACAAAGATCACAAGCCCATGTCAAAGATCATTTAACAAACTGACCCCAAAGTTTGCCCAATAGACCCCTAGCATAAGCTGCCATCGCGTAGGTCAAGCAACAGAAATGTGCACACACATATGCACCACACACAACTCTCAGATCAGCCCATGATAGGTCTTCCTTTGACCTCAGTGAGGGCGCTATTTGAGCTTATGACATCATATGCATGGGATCTACAGTGCTCTACTTCATCTTACTTGCATCAAATTCCTGGACAGCATGACTGCTTCTAAAAATGCATAGGCTTTTTTACTGTAAACACTCAACCTTCCAGACCTTATCTAAAAAAATCACCCCAAGGCCAATTCCAACTTTAGCTGTGGCTACAGCTACTACTGTTGCTAAGGAAGTCCTATGACAGCAATCAAGCCACAGATGTAGCCATAGCCGCCAACTCGGACATGGCCTTATATTTAGAGAGTGTCATTTCTTTAGGCCGATACCAGGTCAAAAACTGCATTTTCCGATGAATGATCTATGCAGATTAAAGTAAAATCATTTTTTGCAGAGCACTCTTGATGTTTTTTTAAATACAAAATCCAAGCTTCAACAAGAATGAAATGTTTCACATTTACATCAGTTGGTTGTTACTGAACTTAGATGTAACTATGAAATTGACACATGTAATCTAGATGTATGCGGGGGAGGGGGGGGGAGAACAGATCCATGAAATTGCCGTGACTTTTTTCTTTGGTTTTTTTTTTTGGTTTTTTTACTGGCTCTTTTTCTTCTTATGAAACTCTTTAGGGTGATTTTAAGTTATGTCACTTTAGGGTTAGTTTTTCCAGCTATCTTGAAAAAAGATCTAAACAAGTTTTTAAATTTTCCCCGAAGAAAAAAAAAAGAGAGATTAATACCATGAAATAATAAAATAATCTATATATATAGGATGGCCTGACTTCTACAAAATATTGTCCAACCTTTTTTCAACAATCCAGTAACTCAAAAAAAGCTTTAACTAGGGTATTCCCATATCACAGGAATGGCCCATAAATCTCATCCCATGCACACTGGATAGATGACTTCAGCATAACATTACACTCCAGTATCCTATGTAGGTATAAAGTCAACATGGGCAGAGCGCAAACCAAATTTATTTTGCACAATTTCTAAGAAGAAATTGTTCTTCCTTCTTAGACCTGTTTCTTTTTCCAGATTTAACTTAAAGAGGCTGTGTCATCATGATCAAAGCAGGCCCGTTGCTGTACGTGGAATTAAAAGCTCTCACAAGTTACTTCACCTGCGCGCCCGCCTGCCGTATCATAGCTATGGAGAGTGCAAATGCATTAGCTGGGTGAGAGTTCATAAATCTTTGTACAGCCACAGGCCTGCTTTGATCTCGACAACACAACCCCTTTAAGCTTTCAGCTGATAACAGATAGAATACTAACAGTTTGCCCATATTCTAATTCACAGTCCTTGGTAACTATTTGCATGAATTTGATCAATTTCATCTTAAAATATCATGTAAATTAATTGTTTAACTTGAATTAGTTTGTAGTTATTTGACAGACTGATTATAATATCTTTAGTAAGGTAGAACTTAGTTCTTCAAGAGATAAATGGAATTTAGCAAAGCAAACTTATTGGCAATCTGACCACCACACAGGCTAGCATCATGGTGACTTGTCAACTTACTGGAAGACCACAAAAATAATTAGCATTTTATTACATTGATGGTTTTCAAATCTACTTTGCATGTTATTTAAATAAACAAAGATACGCAAAAATATGTTCAAACTAACCAAGCATCACAAGCTGACCATCTGGCTTATATCACACTTTTGTATCCCTACCAATCTATTACATTTATATTTAAAAAAAAAAACCTAATGAGTTATTTTCTTGTATTTTAAGATCATGCATATGCATGACCCTCTTGCATATGCATAATAATAAAGGCTAATTTACAGTTACATTGAGGCCCTTATAACATTAACTTAGCCACTACATTATGCATACATATAACATGTTATTTCACCTAAATAAGAAAACCACCTCATACTTCGTATTCCTTAATCTACCCCTCAAGTCATTCATCTACCTTCTTTATCTACAACCATTTTTTTATTTTTTATTCTTATTTTTGTTATTTAATACAAAACACAGATTTATTAAAATCCTTGGAAATGGTAGAGGAACTGCACACGTTAGGGGACTCATTTTGTTTTACAAACCATTTCCATCCTAGAATCAGCCAATATACAATATTTAGACAAACCTAAATGTAGACAAATAATAATTAGTGAATAATAATAATGTATAACTCTGGACTTTTTAACAAAACAAAACAAATACTAAACAGAAACAAAATCCAGATTAAAAGAAAAGCTAGTTGGAATAATTTACATAGGTTGCTGCTTTTAGGTAATAAAGTTATTGAATGTAAGAAAGCTACAGATGACAGCAATTGGTCACACTCCAAGCCTTTGCGTTAAATGCACACATTATTCCTATTAAACAGAGACCTTTCAGTGCAGTCAAATCTGTGTTATATGATCAGGAGTCCTATCTTATATGATTCTAACAACTCTAGGTTTGTCCTAATAACCATGGATCTAGTGTTTTACAGCCAATGTCAATAAATGGGATACTAGTTTTATCAGAGCCCGGAACTGACTGCATGGGAAAGTTCTTAATGTATAAGGCTGTATGTATGATTCAAAGGCAGACAAATACAGACCCTCTTGATGGAAACCACATGATGTTTGAAGACATCCATTCAGCCAATGAATGAATCCGATTGTAGACATGTGACTTACTCCATCTGTTACTGAGTATTATACCCATAGACTAAAAAGAGACAGGATTTACAAATACAGTGTGCCAAACAGGGCCCAATTTCATAGAGCTGCTTAAGCACAAAAAGTAACTAAGCACGAAACAACCTTGCTTACCAGAATAAGGTTACCAGGGAATTATTTTGATTAGCAGAACATTTTTAAGCAGTATTTTCTGCGTAAGCAGCTCTATGATATTGGCCCCAGGCCATTAAAACATCAGACAACCAGCCAGCGGCACTTTCTATCTCATAAATAGTTATTCTTTAAAAATTAACCTAAGGAGTGATCACAATTCCTTGTCCAAACATTGGGCGATTTTTTTTATAGAGTTTAAACTCTGACAGAAAAGATCCTTTATTTTCCGTAAAATATAACTAAGTTTTAGCATAGCCACCTATGTATATCACAGTTACAGCATCACTTTGAACTGGTAAGGGTCATTGTGTAATTAGCTCTAATATACTAACAAATTCTTGAACTGTTTGTGGTGTTGTAGTTAACACTAAGCTATGAGAGCGCAATGTTTCGTCCTGACTTTAGACTCGACCTAACTATAATTGTACTAACCCCAACTACAGTTGGACTGATCCAAACAGTAGTCGGGATGATCCTAGCTATAGTTGGGCCAATTCCAACTATAGTTGGGCCGATCCTGTAGTTGGTGCGGAACATCATCTCTTCAATCAGTTTATGTTCCACAAATGTAAAATGGACATCAATATACTAAATGTTTGTTTCTATTTTCACTACTGGTACACTACCCAGAGAATGATTAACATGTAACACCACAAGAATAGTACTGTTCTGACTGCTACACTAACCTTACTAAAAAACTCTACCACTAGTATATCAAAAAAACAGTTTTCTTTTATCTCAAAAATATCACTCTATGCATTCTGCATTAGTTTGGCAAATGTTGACTGTCAAACGAGGAAGGAAAAAAAAAGGAACAAACAGGGGAAAAGTGCAAAAGGTAACAAATGAAACGTGATATTTACTTTTATAGCCAATGATTGATGCAAAATCATATAAATATAAAAACTTTCCTTGGTAGAGTTCCAAACAGCCCTCAATACAAACGTAATGAAATAGTCAGATGAAAATGTTAGATATTCAAGTCATTGTTATGCAAGACTTGACAAAAGTATCACACTTTTATGAAAAATCTTGTGTTTTTAGAGAGCGTTGATGGAGCTTGGTAATCATATATTGTTGAGTGGCTAGAGACAAGTACAGATTCATTTAAACAAAGTTGAGTCGCTCAGTTTTAAACGCCATCCGATTTCATGATATAAATGGAATGTGACTGGTGCTATACTGAACATTGTGTTATTTACTTGTTTTCTGTAAGGAGTTGTATGAATTTGAGTCCAGGGCCCAATATCATAGAGCAGCTTAAGCACATTACGTAGCTAAGCACAACAAAACTTTGCTTACCAGAATAAGGTTACCAGCCAAAGTACCATTTAACGTGTATCATCTCTGACTAGTATCCTACTCAATTTTTCTTAGCAGAAAATTGTTAGGCAATAATTTTTGCTTAAGCAGCTCCATGAAATCGAGTCCAGGAGGTAAGATGTGTAAGTAAACCTCAAGTG
The DNA here is from genome assembly GCA_010994315.2 of Pisaster ochraceus. Classification (NCBI taxonomy): domain Eukaryota; kingdom Metazoa; phylum Echinodermata; class Asteroidea; order Forcipulatida; family Asteriidae; genus Pisaster; species Pisaster ochraceus. The sequence goes on along the minus strand of CM021526.1, from coordinate 31,160,968 downwards.
AGTTGGTATAGGCCTACCCATCAGGGTCCAATTTCATCAAACCTGTAAGCACAAAAACTTGCTAACCACAGACAAATGTTGCTTAGCAGGAACTGGTTATCAGCCAAAATTCCACAAAGTTGACAATGTTATGACTGGTGCCCCTCTCATTTTATGCTTAGCATAGAAAATTGCTAAGCAGTATTTTCTGCTTAACAGCTTTATGAAATTGGGCCCAGGTATCGTTATCAAATGAGTCTCAACATTGAGGAGACTCCCTAGCCTTGCCTCTACATAGTCACTACATAGTCAATCATGATACAGCTGAAGGCAGAATTCCTGCCTGATGGCTGCCTTTATTGCTCTACTAGCTGATAATACTCAGGAAGACCCACAAGCCCAAATTCCACACTATCCCATAATGTGCTATGTAAGCAGGAATTTCTCACCGAGGCCAGGGCCATATTTTATGGCTCAGCTTAATGCAAGCAAAACAAATCAGGGCTTATGGTAGTAGTCAAATCCACTGAATGTAAGCTTATTTCACTGGTTACCAAGGAATTTTTGCATTTGCCTTTGCATACTTCACAAAGCATTCCTCAATTATACAGCTTGTGAACAAATTTGGCGCTGACCCTGTAAGCAAAGAATGTTGACTGTAAGCTTAGAGTAAGCAGAACTATAAAGTTGGACCATGGTTTGGAGCAATAATAAGCAGCACTCTATGGTTAGATTGTATTGTTATATTGTATCAAATTGGGATAATTTATGCGGTAAATAATCCTCACCAGCAGTTTCTATGAATATTCAAGCCAGATGTTTTATCCTCATTTAACGCTGTATTTACTTGTTCCAACACACAAAAGCTAAACTTTTTTAGTATAAACAGTTCCATAACCTACTTTTTTGAACACTCTAAAATTACTTTTTGGGGGATGAGTTTAAAAGCCAAGTTGTGAGCAATGATAGCACAGACTGATCAGGATTTACAAGAACAAGGATGGTTACTAACATTGCAAAACACAAGTTAGTTCTCACCTACAGTGATCGTCTACGATTAAAATTCACTCATTATTTAAATATTACCAATGTACATTAACATCTCAAGGTATTTATAACAAAAAACCAAAATGCCCAGTTGTTGATTTAAGTACAAATTCATTGTATCATACTCAGAGGGCCATGCATTTAAAAGATATTGTTTCTATCTTCAATAAGTTGCACATTTGAGTAACTCTAGTTTAACATAACGCCTTTATATTGATGGACTCTTTTCATTAGACTGAAGATGTCAGCATCCCATACATCCATATCAAAAGGCTGTCTCTGTCTCCAGAAGACTCAGATTTGCCACTAATCCATGCTAATCCCATCTTAATTCCATGCCATAAGGGATTACGTAGAATAATGGAAAACAGCTTGTAGGATCTTGTTCCATCTTGTAGATAAACTCCAGTAGAGCTTGGCCACACAAGGTTCCAATTCATGCTGGACTTGTTAACCCACCTGAAACATTCTTTAAGACACTAGGATGAGAACGACATCATTCAGTTTTTAGGATACAGATTGAATCCAGGGCTTCCAGTCCATGTAAAGAGGCTGTCGTTGAATGTAAACAACTTTTAGTTTAGTACGATGTTCCTTTGGCGTCTCCATCCCAGCCTCCAGATCCACCAGAGAGTTGATCAGGATCGACCTGGCTTGTCCTATGAGGAGTAGGAGGAGTACTGGAGCTGGAACCTGAGAGTCAAAGACAAAAATCATCATCATTGGGATCATAACAATTCAAATCATTTAGTGGTTTATATTAATTGTGCCCATTCCATACAATACACAGAAGCACATAACAATCATGAAATCACTAAATAAACAAAAAAGAACAATGATAAAACGCAAACAAACATAGAAAAATCATATTTAGAACACAAATAAATTGCTAAAAAATACCACAATAAATTCAAGTACAAGATATGTTTCAAATTTACAATAAGAACACTTGAAATCGGTAAAAAGGCATTAACAATAAGACAACATGAATAAATATAAATGTTCCTAGGAGAGCAAACAATGATAGCAAAAACACAAATTAGTAAAAAGTTTGTTTAAAAAGTTCAGTACTGATTTAAAACACCAATGCTAGCAGTGTTCCTAACATTAAGATGAAATTTGACACGTGTCGCATTTGACACATTCCTGGTGTATTCCTGAAAATGGCATACACAAGCTCCAAAATGTTACAATTCAGGAGGTTAACAAACTCTACACATCAACAGAAAGACAACACTACAGGTTTGGACACAAAGTGTCTTTCTTCATTTGTGAATGTTTTACTTCTTTCAAGAAAATTTAACGGCTCAAGGAGATTTTGAGAAAATCCTGAAATCAGGAAATAATCCTGAGAAATCACACGCCTGTCATTAACTGAACAGCTCTTTCAAAATGTTACATGTAAGGAAACAATGCAAAGTGCTGTACAAACTATAAAGGATATGTTAGTAAAGTGTAAAAATGTTATGCTTTTGCCCCGGCTGACCCAATATTGCACTGTTTGAAAGCTCAATGATCCCTTTTTTGGTAAACAAGATGGAAAGTGACAAACCTAATGAATGCCTGGGTGAATGGCTGGACAGTGGTGGTGAATCATCACTGTAGCTGCGTACTGAACCTTCATGACCGCTGCCCTCGCCTGACATTCCAGAGCCAGGCTGTAAGACCCCTCCTCCATTCACATCTCCTCCTCTTCCTGCTGATGAGTGCATGGATGAGGGGCGTTCTCTAGACATCTGCCCGGCCTTCATACCGGGACCTGATGGTTGGAACATGCTACGAACGCGTTGAAAATCGCGCCCTCCTTGCCTCTCTTCTCGTAACTGAATCTTCCTCTGTATGACAAAGAATATGTTTCCACTAATGAAGTTAAGTGCATACAAAGCTCAATCCAACCAAATTCATGAATTTAAGTCCAACCCAATTAATATGTGCGTATTCATTATGAAGAGTCCATAGTAAGCAGCCATACTGAATCAATCAAAGCAAAATTACAAGCCTTCTTAGTTATCGAAGAGCACTACGCCCAATTCCAGAATAAATTTACCATTTTTACAATGTATTCGGAGAACTGTTCATCGTAATTACTGATCAAACCAAAAGACTATATTTTACAACTGACCACTGTCTAAAGATACACATAGGCCGTGTCCGCAGTGGCTGCTAGAGCTATGGCTAGGACTAGATTGCCTTGTCACCATACGTCGAAGTATAGGACATCCTCAGCAACACACCTAGCAACAATCGTAGCCATAGCAGTAGCGACCAATTTGGATATGGCCTTATTGATCAGACAGAAGGAGATTAAACAGTCATCAAGCTTACCGCAATAGCAACCAGCCAAGAGAACGCAGTGAATAAATAAAGTCACAAATAACATTAATTAAAAGTCAAATGTTGCTATTCTATCAAGCAAGCTGATCAGAAAACTACAGTGCAGAATGGAACCTTATAAGACATACAAACAATCCACAACAAAACACTGAATCCTATCTTCTGCAAAATCTACATTGACTTGGTCTGATTTAACCAGTTTGCTTCGGGATTTAAAAAAATTTTCCCATTATCTGTGTGGGATTATTTTCAGCCAAAAACCAACTTTTTTCTAGGCATTCATTTGTTTTGTCAATGAAACTCAGTTTGGACATCCATATGAAGACGTTTCCTCATTGACATTTGCAGAGTTTAATAGCTTGTTTGGCTTGTTACTGTCCAATTTCTGAAGTGCTATCAGAGTGTTAGAAAGCTGTATGTTATGACCGATTAAAGACCTGGTCAAAAAGATGGCTTCCCAGAGAGAGATGAAAGGCCTTATGACAATGCAGTATATTCCATCTTGACAAAATCATTGTTGAAAGGAACAGATCTTTGACAAAAGCAAAATGCACAAATCCATCCAAAGAGTTAGTCCAAAACAATTTTGGCTGTGCCTTTTGACTAGGATCAGCTTAACACGCATGGCTTGATGATATGACCACAACCAAACACGCACACGCACATACAGCAAAATTTACCATGTTAGACATGGTAGCAAGCATACCAATCTTATCCAAGTCTAAAGATTGTCACATATTCGCATATTCATAAACATGTACATGTAAAGCATTTAAAATAAAAGACAGCTTTAGCATTGGTGAATGGTAAATGAGCTGGTATCGTGACAGTAGCTAGGGTTGAAGCAACCAATCACAACAATCAAAATACACAAGTAACAGTTGCAAGATTGCACTGCAATTCAAACATATGACATACACAAATCAAATCAAGGTCAATCTGTAGTTGCATTGATTTGAAGAAATTGAAAACAAATTCTACATAAACATCCACCCCAAAAAATTCACTTGTGATAAGCAAATTAAAAAGATCACACCATAAAGAAACAATATTTTTTTACTATAGTAAAAGACGGACAAATATACAGGTTCAGGGAAAATGCATCAATCAGAAATATTAACTTCTTGTGATGATGTTTTATTAAATCAATCCATAAAATGTGAAACAACTAAGTCAAAATTATCTGGCTTATCGCATTGTTTAATAGTACATATCATTATGATTATTTCCGACCATTGAAACAAAAGCAAAATGCAGATGTAAAATTTTGAAAATGGGAAACCCAAGACATAAAAATAAACCACAGAAAACATGGTCTTATTCTGCATGCCTCCACCTTGAAATTGACTACAAAGAACATTTTCCAGTCTTCTTTAAATTTTGAGTGAAACCTAAAGCCTTTATATGTCTCCATGTTTGCATGGTCAATTTATGCCATCTTGTTGACTATTTACACTGACGTCACACGTGGCCACTGTCTGCACATTTCTCTGCCATTTAAGGAGTTAAATTGCAAGTAAAGATAGGGTGTGTGCGTTTAACTGCATGTACGCTGCCTCAAATGCACATTGTACAGTAACACACTGGGAATCTGACTCCCAGTACAAAGCAAGCAAGATTCATCACATGATGACGTCAAGTGTATTGTGTCCAGAGATTGAAGAAACTCCCATGTGATAAAGACTGACCAATGAGAATACATTGCCACCTGTAGCGATCTCTACGATGAATAACTTGATCTAATCTTCACAGTGAGTACTTACCGTTGGCAAGTCTTTAAGCATCTGAAGCCCATCTCCAGGTCCCATATGAGTAATATGGTTGAAATCTGACGGACCCGATATCAACGACTTGCGATCTTTCGTCCTAAAGTCAAAATCAAATGCTTCCTGTTAGACTCTAGTTAAAATTAAAACAATTTAAATGAAGTTATGTAAAACTTCAAAGTGTGTATTGTTTGTAGAGCTTCTTCATTTTGAGCACCATTGAGCTAAGCCCACCTGCTAGTTAATCTCTTCAGCAGTATTTAAGCAGGGTGCAGCAACAGAGTCCTGAAGACAATCAGAGAACACTGATCGAAATGTCTAGTTGTCACTCCGGTTCTTCTCAGAACCACCACAACTCATACAGAGATTTACATACACGGTGTCACCGCAAACCTCATTTGACATTATTAGCTTGATGTACTAGCAATGTGCTTGACAGACCATGATATTCTTATACTTACTTCTTGATTTCTTCTCTATTCTTGAATGAAAACCTTCCCTTGTCTCTCTTGATGTTCTGTTTGCTCACGTGAGGAACGACCAAGTCATCTTTTTCTGCAGAAATAAACACATCTTTTAGTTATAACAATGACTGAGAGTAACGACCACTAAAAGCCATTATAAAGGACAGAAAGCTGTTACAGAATTTCTGAAATTCTAGTTTTAGGATGACTAGTTCAACTCACCACTATCTTTGTCATTGTTATGTAGATACATAAGTCTGGGTGTGTGGAGATCTGTCAAGTAACACAGGTTGAAGCTACCATCACGGCTTACTGGACGCGTCTGGGGAAAAGACATCAAATCAAAATAAATGTTCAACTTGTAAAGATCTAAAGGCCAAGATTTATCATCATCAATAGGTCCCCAGACTCTTCATGAGCAAATAAACCCAGTTTTAAGTTTTGGCAGGAAGTGCCTGGTTTTGGAATGGAGGGTCTCATATCACTGTAAATGGTCCATGAGCTTGACTTGGATAATGAAAAAGGAGAGTTCCTTTGATATACATCAAGGTGTCATCACTTACCCCTTTGATTGGTATCGTCTGGAACCATTCCATGTGATGGACTTCAAACATATCCACAGACACCTCACTGTAAACCACAAGGTGTGGGCAGTTATAACCTGAGAATGGAATCAATACACAGAGAGTTAAGTCACTCTACTCGATCAGTGAGTAATATCAAAAGCCTACTGTAAGAGGTCAGGTAAATCTTCCCATTTGAACTATATCAGGTATAGGTTACAACTTACAGATAGCAGTCGGTACTGCTGGCCACATTAACTCTTGTTTCCTTGTCCTACGTCCATGGTAATCAACATAAACTCCAACAGCTGTAAGATCAGGTCAAGAAAATAATCAAGTTTACTGCTGGTGGAATAACAATCAACTACAAAATTGGAACTCCGCACATGATTACAAAAATTAAAGATTAGCAAATGGGACAATCGAAAATTACAAAACAACTTTAATAATAATATTATGGTTTTTAACATCTCTTTGGACTCATGTAAGTATGTCACATTCTACTCTTTCAATGGTGAAGATTCATTTTGGCATTTGGATTTTAATTTACAACGGGAACTTCCTCTTTTCTACTCGAAAATACAGCATCATAAAATTGATTTAAAATGACTTGAGAAAGATAAATTATGACCGAGTTTGTAAGACTTACTCATGAAACACAATAAATATTCTTTGTTACTGATCTGAACAGCTGTCAGTGCATCTACTGGCGTCTTCTGTAGATAAGATAGTGAAGGATCTTCCACATTCAGCAAAGCTAGAAATGAGAAAATAAAGAATATATTCAAGATTATAAGAAGGAAAAACACCTCTCGGTTTGCATATTGGTTTAACAACATGTTAGTTTGTACATTTTTACAACTGCACGCAACCACTGAAATTATCACTGCAATATTAGGTTGAATATGAAACTTTGCAAGGTAGAGAACAATCTAGTAAGGTTTGTGGTAACACCATGTATATGAAATCTCTCTTATGAGTCACAGTGGTTCTAAAAGAACTGGGGGTGGAACAACTTGAAGTTTCAGTCATTATGTTTTGATTTTCTTCAGGAGAAGGTAATATTGACAGAACAGCATTTCAATCTTATGTCCTTGTCTGCATTCTTTATCAAATTTCTTCTTTACCTCTTGATCATTACAGGCATGTAACTGCAGTTTGGCCTTTAAAAAAATTACAAAAGTGCCAGGCACAGCAAGACTATTGCGTTTAGTTTTCAATGGTACAACTTACAAACCCAAATTGAGTACATCAGGTGATCAGCTGAAAATATGCCTGTTGTTATGGAGATAACTTATAGAGCATTGTGGACCACAGATCCCTCGCTCAGCTTAACAGTTTAAACAAAGTTCAAAGATACATAGAAACCAACAAAGGTATACACACCAATAATGACCTAAAGCACCAAACCAGCTGTACACATAAACAGTAATTAACAAATGTAGAATGCAATTGCACTGATGAGTCACACCTCTCAAACTTGAACCAAAAAAAGTATGAAATAAGCCAGTCAGTAGTACCCAAGTAACATAACTTAACAAGCAGTATAATCAACATACAAATACCACTGAAAATTAATATCATCGAACTTACGTTGTATATGCTGTCCCTCTCCTTGTATGCTGAAAAGACCGAAACCAGATGTGTATCCAGCACACAGTCTTTCTTGGAACAGCTCCAGACAAGAGCACGGAGCTGGAAGAGTGAGTTCCTTGACCTTCTTGTGGCGTTGTTTGGTGCGATTGAATTCATACACGATCACATGACGCTTCATGGCAACACACATACACATATTAGAGCCTTGTCGAATGGTTCCTGTGGTAAACAGTGTACTACCCTTGGGTTCTTCTACCTTGATGGTTGCTACTTCTTGATCCAAGGCCAGGATGGGAATGAGCCGCAAATGACGACTCCTCCCTAAGGGGGAAATAAATCACATTGTGTTCAAGCAAGCAACTACGGTTTGTCACAAACAGAAGAAGTGTCAGGCACAACAAGACTTTGTTATGTACCCATCACATTGACTTGAGGGGTAGCGCTGCTTACCTGAGATGACAACGATGAGCTGTTCGGTGGGCATAATCTCAACCTGGAATATCTTCTTACTATCTACCCGTACAATGATACCACTAGACAGTTGAAGACAGAATAAACCTTCATCCGTCCCAAGCACAAATCTATCAGAGTCTGTTGGTACAATCATCAATAAGGCAAATTGTCAAACAGTTATTTTTAAGTTCTAAAACTGTTGATTATATCAATAGATTATTCAATTAGGGGACTGTCTCAATGTGTTTTCCTCCCACATCTAAAACTGACAATGCAGGTATCTTCAGGCATACGGGTCACAGTGTAAAGCTCTTTCGAGGGATCCTTGGTTTAATACCAGAAAGATACAATAACCTTTTCACCCGAGTCTAGTTGCAAAGGGATAAGCCACTGATTCACACCAATTCCCAACCTGCAAACAAACACCCCAATCAAACTTGCTTTGTAAAGCACTTTTGGCATCATTCCCTCATCCTTTCATTTCAAAAACCCTTCTTGGAAATGTTACCAATAGACCCGTTGCATATGACGTCACAAGCTCAAATAACAGATCTAGCAAAAGTGTCTGTGTAATTCTTTCCCTTCTTCTACATAAATAACTCACCAAGAAAATCAGCACAGTGGCTCATCTTGATCAGAGTCATACTAGGATCGCACACCTCCTTAGCAAGAAACGCTGGTACTTCAGGTCGTTTGTTACGACGTAGGATCTTATGGAGCTCAATCAACGCATTGACCCATTTCCTCTTTTCAGTTTCACTGGATGCTAGGAGGAGAAACTGGGCAGTGATGCCTGGAGGATTGAGCTGGGAGGCTGCAACCTGGAAGATATCACAAGAGAAAGTGGCTTAATGTGGGATTCATTTTATCAAACCCTCGCAAACTGTGCAACAGGCTTTCAAACTAAATTTGCATAATTTGAATTAACTTTTTTTTATAGTATTGACCTAGTTAAATCGACAACAGTAATGAAGTGTTTTGGTTGGAAAAAAAAAAACTTGATTATCTAAGTAATCTGAGCTTCAATAGTTTGTTATCAAGCCCTCAACCCAAACAAATCACCTTAATAAAAGGAAGAGACACAGACAAAGTTACATTACAATGAATCTGGTATAGCATTACTAACCTATAACTAAGTGAAAAAGAAAAAGACAAAAACCAATTAAGATGTTGTTACAAAATGTTATACAGATGTGAAACAGTAAAAAGAGAAATAATAACATTAGTTCACCGACAGTGGCCTAAATCCTCCCATATCCTCTTCTCCTATGTCACTCCATACTAAATTGTTTGGCCTTGGATAAGATTGGAACGACTGACCCTGTAATAAGCAATTGTTGTTTGGGCTTACTGGCCCTCAGTCCTGTTCAAAGGTAAATCAAACTAATTAAAGTGGAATGTAATTGAATTGTTCCTTACCTTAAAGATACAGGGTACATCCTTCCGATCTGCATGGATTACATCGGATTCTTTGACTGAACTAACTAGAAATTCTTCATCCCTGAAATATCAATTTGAATATTCAGTTAAGATTTGGTTTGTTTTTATTTGACAATCTCCACAAAAATCTTACAAGAACCAATAACAAGACAAACAAGTAAATAAAGTACCTAAAAGTATCATAAAGACACTGTGAATCTGAGGCATTGTCAAGGCTAAAAACAATAATGCTAAAACAGTTTCTTTCCCCTGTGGTCCTGTTATTCAAAAATATATTCAAAAAACAATCAAAAATACAGATCATTAAATTAAAAAAAGAGTAAATATACTAAACTGGATTACACTAAAAAAGACAAAAGATTAAAAACTCGTAGAATACAAATTTGAGGGTAGGAATCAAGATGGTGGAAGTTTATGATAATAATAAAATAATCATTAGTATTTAAATAACACCAAAATCCACCTAAAAACAAGATCAAGGCACTTACAAATTTATGAAAAAGCAAAATTTAAGCCAATAAAAACATTCTAAAAGTTAACACCAATGATCAAAGATTTACAAAAAAGAAACAGCAAATATAAAATGCAGATAAAAAGTACACAGTGTACAGTTTCAATACCGGGCATTAAAATGTCAAAGATAAAAACATCAAAAAACAAAAACCAAGAACACTCAGAGGAGTGTTATGTAATGGAATATACACTAGAATACGGGTACATAAAACTAAAATAGCACAATATAGAGCAGGGCTCGATATGGTCCACTTCATCGACTGTGTAAATCTCGCATGTATTCAAACACTTTTGTGACCAACCAATCTGGTCCCATAAACATTGCCTCAACGTGTCAAGGAAACAGACTTTTGCGCACTTTAACGGGTCCCAATGCTCGAATACATGCAAGACTTGCACAGTCTATATAATCTATACACATTGTTGCTAAGGATGGACCAATCAGAGTCAAGGATTCAGGTTTGCTTGAAGAGTATAGTGTTTAATCCAAGTTCCCTCCCCCATATCAATGACAGACTAAGGACACACAAGTATTCCTGTGTGACATCAGTGTAATGGTCCTCTGTACCTGACATACTAATACTAGTGTTTAGTGTTTATTCTAAGTTGCTTACCTCATATCAATGATGTGCGATGGTTCCAGATTACTCTGATTGCTCTTCCCTTCATACATATCAAACAGGAAGAGTTTAAAGTCACATACTACGGCAAACTGTCTCATCCAGCCCTTCCGTACCCCGCCTGGCTTGGGGATCCTCAGCGTTCCTTCATAGGCCGTACCAATACCTCGATTTGGATCAATGCCAAGAGGTTTGGCAACTGAAGCAAAACAAACAAACACTTGAGATTAGATCTTCTCTTTGAATGAAACAAATCAATACAGCTTTTCAGGATTTTCATACTTTTTGAAATTCCATTTTGAATGACAATGCAGACCCAACTTCTGTTCTTTAAAGTTACCCAAAAGGTTTTTGCATCTACCCAGTTTCATAACTACTAAATTAATGGTAAACAATTCCATTAGCTAGAAACCACCTTGAATACAATTTCAAGAAAGAGAATCTGTTGAACTGTAATATTTTTGTTTGTTAAACTACATTAACATCCAAGTCATCTCTTACTCTGATCTGCTGGAATTGGACACACGTGAGCAGCTTGTGTTGAACAAGCAACGTGACATGAGTACTGACACACTGCAAGAAATACACACAATCAAAAGAGGTTATTCTTATCATACAGAGTTCAGTTCTTAACAATAACCACAAGCCAATGACATAAACTACATAACCTACATTCCTGATTCTCAATGTGGGGAAGTGTTTAGGCTGCTTTCATGAGAAAATCATTAATTGACTTATAACATTCAAGTCTACTTCTACATTGTGATCTTCATTATCCATCAGTCATGATATAACCCAAGGAGCCATTATAGGTAAGTGTCTCGCTCCAGAACACAAGTGTCAAACCAGGATTCGAACCCACACTCTGATGACACAGCTACCTCAGCCCAATTTCATTGCACTGCTTACCAAAGAATTCTGCGCTTACAGCATCCTGTTAAGCCGGGGCAGGGCGTAAGCCTAGAAGTCCATGGTAAGCAGCGCTTATTGGACCCAATACTTGAGTTTGACGCTCTAGACCACTCAACAGAAGTGAACAGTAAGTTTGTGTTATCCATCGGGGGCTATTAATACATAGCAAGACTAAAGGTCCCTACTGCAGTAGCTTGAGCAAAGGCTTAAAGGACATGAAGAGAATGAAATGACCTCTACTCACCTTCACATCTCATTCCCTGCCTGATACGGCCGAGCATGAGGGATGTACAATGGGCACATTTCAGTGGCACACTGAACGTGCATATAACAAATTTATGAGCCTTTGGCTTAGGTTGGACGGGAATTACTGGTGTGACTGCGGCGACTGGTTTAGGAGTAGTAGCTGTGTCCACCTGAACAGCCGAAAGACAAAATATTGTTCATATAATCATAATCAGTTGAATTGATATCAAACAATAAAACTTAAGGGAAACTGACTGGGTACATTTCAATTCAATTGTGAGTTAAATTACTGTCATAATTGCATCAGGGATAGAGGATGACTGCAGTGTTTTGAAACAAAAGGAGGACAAAGAAGGAGTTTCTTACATCATCTTTGTAGTTGTCTTCATATTTGTCTTCCTTAGAATCGGGTATTCCATCCTCCTGTAAAATAGAGATGCATCAGATGTTATGACAGGCGTAGATACAACGTAGACAGACTCAACTACTACTAGGCTTCTCACTACCAACTGACATGGTAAGTAGAAAAACTAACAAAAGTTAAGACGCGTTCACAGCTACAAATATCAAACAGACAGACACAACCAGCCATGACATTTGGCCCTTGAAAATAATAGGAAAATCCTATTGAACAAATCGGCTGACCTACATGTGAATACAAATTAGGAACTTTTCCAGCTATTTAATTACAATTTGCTGGTTTTTCTGAGGACAGAAAGTTGGAAATCAGATTGAATAGGACAAATATAATGCCTTGACACAACAATGACAGTAAGAAGTGATGGTTAGAACTATCACACTAACAAGCTCAGCTTCAACACTCATGGGTCTCTGCTGTACACTCTGAGAAAAGTAAACTCTCATCTTACCGAGTCAAAGTCAAACTCTTTGACATCTGTGTTGAGAAACTTGTCTATGAAGGACAGATGTGACACTTTAGTGCCCATAGATTCTGTAATGAAGACAATACAAATCATTAAGCCTCCTTTACATATATCCACATTGGAAAAACAGCAAAGATTTGTTGCCAGGTTTGGTGGCTTGTATGTCCAACTTTGTTCAGTTTAGTACTTGCTTATCTCTAAAGAAGTACTTGACTTTTAAGGATGTGTGCTGTAATACCTTGTCCGTTTGCCATGTAAAAAGTTT